>ML250262.1:2189-117164 GCA_005239495.1 Nicotiana undulata | reverse complement strand
CCCCCCCCCCCCCCTCCATCTAGCGAAAGAGTTTATGGAACTTGGTTTTTTTTTTTTTGGAACAATTGGTGGTTACCCCCTGTCCCATTGGGGGTAAAGTTTGGCCCTTGTAAGTCCCCAACTGACAACTTAGAGGAAACTTTTGTACAAACAAATCCGGATTAGACTAAGTTAATACTTAGTTTTTGCAATAATATTAATATTAATATCAGCATGACTTTCGATTTCTTGAGTTTTCGTTTTACTCTTAAGTCTTTGCATGTTTCTTTTTAGGGTTTTTGTTTTACCCCTTAGTTTTTTACTTTGCATTGAAAAATTCTTTGATTTATTGTACCTTTTCGTAACATGCACGATTTATAAAAGAGGGCCCTTTTTTTATCGACACTTAATGAAGAATACGTCTCAACTTCATAATGGTGTAAACGTGCAAAGGAGAGATAGGAATTTCATATGTTTTTCTGAACAATGTTTTGAAGAAAGTCTTTGTATTATTCTGAAATTTCTTAACATTTTACATGTGTTTGATTATCGTCTATAACTCCTTTCTAACTATTTTTCTTACAACAGATTTGGTATAAATACGAGGGTATGAATTTGTACCTGTAACTGTTTTCTTTTGCAACAGTTTTTTGAAGAAACACAAGGATATGAATTTTACCCATAATTATTTTCATTTACAACAATTTTTGAATAAATACAAGGTTATAAATTTTTACCATAATTGTTTTCATTTATAACAGTTTTTGAATAAATACAAGGTTAATGATTTTTTATCCGTAACTATTTTTATTTACAACAGTTATAAATACAAGGATATGCATTTTTACCCGTAACTAACATTCTGCCTTTAACCTAAACATTCGTTTACATTTACGAATTTGTATTTTTTGAAGGTTTCTGAATCAGGCTTTGTGTTTTTGTCTTTGGCTCATTGATTTTTCTCATAACGCTTGACTTGTTGGAAAATGGATCTTCAGGCTTGAGCTTTGACTTTTTTTATAGTCTTATTTGCTTCTTCTTTGCCTTCCATACTATATAGTCCCCCCAAGTGTTTGAGCTTTGAAGAATTAAATCTCGAGCGCTTGACTATTCCTTCCTTGTGGTCCTTTTCCTGAAAAGGAAAAACATACGGGACTCGAAGGCATATAGTTTAGAGACTACTTAACCCTTAAAAACGTGCATCAGAAAGTTGTAACCCTAGATCGGGAATTCAGTTACTTCCTCGTGTCTATGCAGGTCTAATATCATCATCTAGTGAAGGGTTAGCTTTTTGCCTATCATCTAAAATGGTTAGTATAATTTTAACTGTACAAAAATGAAATTGAATGTAATGATACCTGACCGGGGGTATTCCTTTTACTTTGAAGTAATACTTCTTCAAATGAACAGCATTCCAAATTGTTGGTAAAATTCTGTCGTCCATAGTCTCCAGCTCATAAGCGCCTTTTCCAACAACGCCACGGACTTTGTAAGGTCCTTCCCAATTTGTATTTAGCTTTCCTGCACCGGCTTCCTTTGTTGATTGGAAGACTTTTGTAAGAACGAAGTCCCCAATTTTGAAATATCTGAGGTGAGCTTTTTTGTTGTAATATCGCTCTATTATTTGTTTTTGAGCTACCATTTGTATTAATGCAGCTTCTCTCCTTTGCTCGAGCAAATCCAGATTTTTTCTCAACTCTCGTCGTTGTTTGTTTATTCTGTTGCTGTTGTGAAACTCGTGCTTGGTTCACCGATTTCTGCCGGTATTAAATCTTCTGAACCATAAACAAACGCGAATGGAGTTTCTCCCGTGGTTGTTTTTGCAGTAGTTCTGTAAGCCCATAATACTGTCGGTAGCTCGTCAGGACAGTTTCCCTTGGCTTTTTCCAACCGTTTCTTTAAATTGTTGACAATGATTTTGTTCGTTGACTCGGCTTAACCATTAAGCACGGGGTGATATGGTGATGAAGTGATTCGTCTGATTTGCCAGCTTTCGAAGAATTCTGTGAATTGTGAGCCTATGAATTGTGAGCCATTGTCACATATGATCTTCTTTGATATACCAAAGCGCCATATTATGTGTCGCCATATAAAGCTTTTCACTTATTTTTCTCGCACCTGTCTAAAAGCGTCTGCCTCCACCCATTTTGTGAAATAATCTGTTAATACGAGTAAGAACCGTACCTTTCCTTTAGCTGGGGGGAAGAGGTCCCACTATATCCATGCCCCATCTCATGAATGGCCACGGTGACACCACTAGGTGGAGTAATTCTGCTGGTCGATGCATATTGTTAGCATATCGTTGACATTTGTCGCATTTAGCTACGAAATTCTCAGCGTCTTCTTCCATTTTAGGCCAATAGTACCCTACTATGATCAGGGTTTTGACTAAGGATCTTGCTCCTGCGTGGTTTCCGCGGTGTCGTTCGTGTACTTCTTTCATCACGTACTCTGTTTGATTGGGTCCAAGGAACCTTTCTAGGGGACCTCCAAACATTTTGCGGTATAAAGTATCACAAACTAGGCAGTACCGTGCAGCTTTCCGGCGAAGTGCTTGAGCTTCTTTTTTATCTTCAGGCACGGTACCATTCTGCAAAAAGTTTACAATTTCGTTTCTCCAATCCCAGGTTAAATTGTTAAATGTTACCTCATTTTTTTCCTGGTCGATTGTTGAATGAAATAAGTGTATCGCAATAGCATTGTCTTTAGTTGTTACGTCGGTAACTGCTGCGAGGTTATCCAATGCATCTGCTTCTGCATTTTCCTCCCAGGGTATTTGTATAACCTTCCATGAATGGAATTGTCTTACTAGGTCTCGTGCCTTTTCCAGATATTTCTGCATCCGAGCCTCTCTAGCAGTATAAGCCCCCTGCATCTGGTTTAACACTAGTTGAGAGTCACTTTTGATCACGATCTGCTCGATCGAGAGTTCTCGTGCTAGTACAAGCCCTGCAATGACAGCTTCGTACTCTACTTGATTGTTAGTTATGGGGTAACATTTAATAGTTTGTCTTATCTTTTCACCCGTAGATGATATTAGAACAATTCCCAAACCGACTCATTTTACATTAGAAAAGTCGTCAGTAAATAGGGTCCATATTCCTGGATTAGCCCTGTTGAAGATTTGTAACTCTTTTTCCACTTCAGGGATTATGCTAGTACTAAAAGCAGCGACGAATCAGCTAAAATTTGAGACTTTATTGCAGTCCTAGTCTGATATATTATGTCATGGTCGCTTAATTCTATTGCCCACTTAGCTAATCTCTCTGATAACTCTTGTTTATGCAAAATATTTCTCAGTGGATATGAGGTTACTACAGTAATTGGGTGACACTGAAAGTACGGTCTTAACTTTCTAGCTGGCATGATTAGAGCTAAAGCTAATTTTTCTAGATAAGGATATCTAGTTTCAGCATCTAATAAAGATTTGCTTACATAATAAATTGGAGATTGTTTACCTTTGTCTTCTCTTACCAATATTGCACTTACGGCAATTTCTGCAACAACAAGATAGGCATATAGCCTTTCCCCCTCCTTTGGTTTAGACAGCAGCGAGGGATTTGATAGATAGTCCTTCAGATATTTGAGAGCCTGTTGGCATTCTTCAGTCTATTCGAACTGATTCTGCTTTTTTAGGACTGAAAAGAATTTAAAACTCTTCTCCGAAGACCTGGAGATGAATCTTCCTAAGGCTGCAATCCTACCTGTTAGTCTTTGAACTTCTTTTTTGCTCGTAAGTATATCCGGTATTTCTTCAATAGCTTTAATTTGAGCAGGATTTACTTCAATACCTCTATTTGATACAAGGAAACCCAAAAACTTACCTGATTCGACGCCAAAGGCACATTTTTCTGGATTTAATTTCAAGTTATACCTGCGTAGGATTTTGAAGGTAATTGAAAGATGGTGGAAATGATCTTCTGCTTGTGTTGATTTCAGCAGCATGTCATCAATGTATACTTCCATTGTTTTTCCTAAATGTTCCTGGAACATCTTTGTCACTAGCCTTTGATACGTGGCTCCAGCATTTTTCAGACCAAAAGGCATGACTTTGTAACAATAAGTCCCATTTTTTGTAATAAAGGAAGTTTTTTCCTCATCTGAGGGATCCATTTTTATCTAATTATAACCAGAGTACGCATCTAGAAAGCTTAACAATTCATGAACTGCAGTGGCATCAATCATTTGATCTATGTGCGGTAATGGAAATGAGTCTTTAGGGCATGCTTTATTCAAATTTGTGTAATTTACGCATACTCTCCATTTATCATTCTTTTTGGGTACCACTACGGTATTAGCTAACCAATTAGGATATTTTACCTCACGTATTGAACCAATTTTCAAGAGTTTTTATACCTCTTCATCGATCACTTGGTTCTTGAGTGGTCCTTGCTTTCTTTTATTTTGCTTGACAAGCACGAAGGAAGGATCTTCATTTAGTTTATGAGTCATCACTTTGGGAGGTATACCTGTCATATCTGAATGGGATCAAGCAAAAAAATAGCGTTAGCTTTTAAATATTCAATTAACTTACCTCTTCTCGTGGGGCTTAGCCTTATGCCTATATGAAATTTTTACTCAGGCTACTGCTCGAACAGTGGAACAGCTTCGAGCTCCTCAGTAGTTGTTTTGATATGCTCGCCCTCTTCTGGTTCCTGAATGACATCATGTCTAACCTTTGTGGTGATTTGGTTCACCTTCTCTTTATTATTTTCTTCTGTATCTATTTGAGTGGTTTCCTCGTCTTTTGATTCTTCCGCTACCTCTTTTTTGTTGGAGTGTACTACTAAATTTATGTTCCTTGAGGTTTGTTGATCGCCTCAAATCTGTTGAATTCCCCATTTTGAAGGGAATTTAATTACCTGATGTAAAGTATATGGTACTACTTGTTTAACCAAAGAATTAGATCATTTGACCAAAGCAGCTTTTAGGATGAACGCGGGTTACTGATAATCAAGGAAATAATATTAAATAAAGAAGTGTAAGTAAAATACAATAGTGTGATACGCCGAAAAGTAAAGTGTGTTGTATTCGCAGTCTAGATCCCCATTACAAGTTATATTCCCTTCCTTTATATAGGGAGTTTCTTAATATAACGTCTGATTCTTGCAATGATCGCCCATTAATGAGGCATTACAAAGGGAAACCGTAACTGTTGCATGAAGGTTACATAACGTATGGATCATTAATTGAGGATCCTTGAATCTGCCCGTAGCTCTGTCCGAATTCACACTGACCGTGTCTCTTCCCCGTCTTAATCAGGTTGAGTTTCCCGTGGATGATGAACTCGAAGGTTTATTGATCCGTGCCTCTTTGTTACATACCTCTTTATAGAATCATATCCAATTGTCGTGTTTTCCTTGGTCCACATAGCCGGCTGAGTTGTCTAGAATCAGCTTACGTGTGATACTCTTTTCTACCAATACAGATAGTCTCCCCACTTACCATTTATTTATCGATTAATATTTGGTAAGTGGGTACGCATTTGTGGCGGGAATATTTTGCCGCCGCTTTACCTCGAAACATTGTATCCTTCTCTGAACATAGGCGCCGTTTGTCACTTCCATTTAATGCTCAAACCACGTGTCCTTCCCGGATTGGTTCTGCAGTTACTCGGCGCCTTTTAGGGCTTTTTGCGGCTGTGTCAGTCCCGAAGTGACACTTTCAATTATGACTTTTCATCATTAATTTATTTTTCCATGTTTGACGCTTGTTCTCAAGTATAAATACCTTTCTTCTTTTCTTTGCTTCCACGAAACACTTTCTAACTTGTCTCTTTTACTTGTAAAGATTTGTTTCTTGCTTTTGTAAACATGCCTTCTTCAAATCAACCCAAAAGAGTAATAGATGTTGAGAATTTAACACCATCTTCTGCTCCGACTAGGAGTCGGAGGGGTGGTAGACTAAGGAGTCTAGGATCCACTCCTTCGAGAGGCTCTTCTTCTTCTCAGATAGTCTCCCCTTCTTCTGCTAGGTCTCTAGTTTCTCCAAGGGTTAGGGCTTCCCGGTCTCTGTCTAGAGGTAGAGATGAACACCTTCGTGAACCTAGAGTTGATGAAATTATTCCCGCTAAGTTTGTCTTTTATAGTGGAAATCAAGTTCTCGTAGATCAGTCTTCTTCCCTTGATAACGTTGAAAGGTATCCAACCCTTATTACTGAAGGTCAGATTTCCCTTGTTCATAGGGAGTGTTTTTGGAGGTCTGATTTCCCTGTCTATATTCCGAATAGTAATCAAAGAATAACGTCTTACAAGATGGGATATTCTTTTGTTTATACGTACCCTTTTACTCTAGGGTTTAGACCTCCCATTGATCCAGTCATAATTGAATTCTGCCATTTCTTCAATATTTGCTTAGGGCAAGTTGGTCCGCTTGTGTGGCGAGTTGTCGCGTGTCTTAAAAATTTAGCTTCTTTAGCCTCGGTTCCTTTTACTTTTAACCATCTTATTCATCTCTACCCTCCTGCCTTATTTCGTCAAGGGTTTTTTACTCTGGCTGCCAGGAGTAAAAGAGTGTTGGTAACCCCTGGAGATGATAAGGATAGAGGTTGGTACCTCCGGTACGTCGTTGTGCCCACTACTGGTTTAGTGGGTATGAGAAGTGGAATCGTGCACGTGAGTACATTTTAGCTCACATCTATTTATTTTCCTTCTTTCTGACTCGAGATGTTTTACTAACACTGTATCTGTTTCTTCTTCTCTCAACAATCATGGGTACTGTTGAGAATGTCTCCCGTATCCGTGATTGGGTAGAAAAATTATTGTCCGTTGCTCCTTTGGAAGAAATATCTTGGAAGTACTTCGCTGGGAAGTACGGTTGGCAAGTGAAGACCCACGGTAAGTGAAGCTTTTGGTCTTGCTTCTTTCCTTACTCGAGCCTTTTTCCTTTTTTTGCTTAACCTTTTCCTTTTTGATAGGATTTTCGGCTCGTGGAGTGTCTGCTACGTCTATTCCGAAGATGTCTCTGGCACAGGCCCAAGAGATTATTGTTGGTTCGTCTTCCTCGAAGAGGAAGGTTGGTGAGTCTCGATCTGTAGAAGAAGAAGAAGAAGAAGAAGAAGAAGAAGAAGAAGAAGAAGAAGAAGAAGAAGAAGAAGAAGAAGAAGAAGAAGAAGAAGAAGAAGAAGAAGAAGAAAGGGAGGGTGTTTTGGTGCACAGATCACAGAGAAGGCGGGTGATTTCGGACGATGAGTCTACACCCATGACTTTTCCTTCCGTGTCTGAAGTCAGACCCTCTACCTCTGAAGATGCTTCACCTTCTCCCGTTCATGAATCTGTAGATTACTTGTTCCATGAAGACTTTGGTCTTGCCTCTGATGAAGTCCCCTTGGCTGTCTTTCCCGCTTCTTTAAGAGAAGTTGTTTCATCTGCTCCTAGTATCTCCTCCGCTCTTTTGGCTATTACTGCTTATGTTGTTTCTTTGCCCGTGGCTTTCTCAACTCTTCAATACTCTGTGCCTGCTGCTTTGCTCGTGGCTTCTCTAGCTCCTCAATCCTCCGTGCCTATTGACGTTTCACCTCTGCCTGCTTCTGTGCCTTCCGTTAGGGAAGTAGGGTCTTCCAGCAGGGAGATGCGGCAAGTAATAATAGAAGTTCTGGCTGAGGGGAGTCTTTTCAAGAAAACGGGTGAGCCCGAAGTGTGGCTTAAGCCCTTGATAGGTCCAACGGAGAAGTCCAAGCTTGCTAGGCACAGTTCCCTTACATGGCCAATGAAGTTGTGCATACCTCTTTGAAGGTATGGTGCAGCTTATCTCATTTCATTTTCGTATATGAAATTTATCATATCTAATTAGTTTATTTCTTGTAGATTAATCTTATAGGTATGGAGCTCATGAAGAGGATCTCAAATACGGATCAGGAGACAAAAGAGTTGCGGGCTGATGTTGATAATTGGAAGGCACAATATGACAGCTTAAGGATTGACATGGATGCCCTATAAGAGGAAAGGAGTACCTTGAAGCGGCAGATGAATTTCATGGCAGCAGAACTGACAGTGGAGAAGGCTTCTTCCAATCAGGCTGATAAGGACATGAGCATTTTGGAATCTTCATTTGCTGAGCAGCTATCCCGTGCCTCAGAGGAGATTAGGAACTTGAAAAACTTGTTGGGGCAGAAGGAGGAATATTCAGGTGAGCTAGTGCAATCACTCACCCGTACTCAGGAGGATCCTCGTAATGCTTTAGACAGATTTTAAACTCTGGAAGAGTCGATTGTACTGTTGAGGGTTGCCCATGAAGCTGCTGAAGCGGAGAAGGACGGGCTGAGAGCTGAGCTTCAAGTATGGGCAAGGGATTATGAAGATCTTGAAGAGGCAGATGTTGTCGATGTGAGATGGGCGTATATGAATTCTCGCCTTGACACATTGACGGAAATGAGTCAAGAGGGTTTCGACCTTAGTGCTGAAATAGCTAAAACTAAGGAAGCCACGGAGAAGGCTCAACAAGGTCATAACCTCTCTTCACCTGATGGTGAGACTCCTGTTGCTCGTGCCTCTTCATCCCAAGTTGCTCCCGTTCCTCCTGTCGGTGAAGAAGTCAATCCTCCTCCTCAAGAAGATTAAAGTGTTGATTCACCCTCTCTTTTTTTATTTGATTGGTGGTTACCCCCAGCTCCATCGGGGGTAAATTTGAATCTTTCTAAAGTCCCCAACTAACAACTTAGGGGCATTTTAATGTATAAACTATATGTGGCTAAGTACTACTTAGTACTTAGTTCTTACTTAGCCGCTCTTTTTTGAATATATGCAAAGTGTGACTTTTTGTTTTGAGCTTTTGTTTCACTCTTTAGTCATTTGCATGTTTTGATTTTTGAGGTTTTTGTGTTACCTCTGAATATTTTGCATGAAGATGCTTAAATCACTCGTACCTTTTCATAGTAGGCACGGTGTTGTATAAAATGTGAGCCTTATTTGTAATAGGCTTTGTTTGTGAAAGAGGGCCCTTTCTTTTTTATTGACACTTAATGAAGAAGACGTCTCAACTTCATGATGGTGTAATAATGCAATAGAGTGATAGGAATTTTTCACATGTTTGAGAATGCTTCTGAAGAAAGTTTTTCGTTTGAACTTTCATGACATTTTACATGTGTTTGATTTATCGTCTAAAACTCATGTTGCAACTGTTTTCATTTAACAGATTTGATACACACTGTATCTCGTAACTGTTTTTCATAGGTAACAATTTTCGAATTAATACAAGGAAACAACTGTTTTTCATTAGTAACAGTTTTTATAATGATCGGGGCTTTTACCCGTAACTGTTTTTGTTGACAACAGTTTTTAATAAGTACAAGGGAAATGCTTTTTCATCCGTAGCAGTTTTATTTGATAACAGTTTTCTGAGAAAATACAAGGGTTTTGATCTTTCATCCGTAACTGTTTTATTCGATAACAATTTTCTATATGAGTACAAAGATTTCGTAACTGTTTTTAATCACAACAGTTTTTGAATGAGTACAATGATGAGGATCTTTTACCCCTAACTGTTTTTGTTACAACAGTTTAGAATAAGTACAAAGATGTGCATTTCTTCCTCGTAGCTAATATTTTTCCTTTTAACCCAAACATGTTCGAAGGTTTTTTGATTTAGGCTTTGAATTTGAGTTTCCAGCTCTTTCAATTTTGCTCGTATCACTTGATTTGTTGGGTAGATGGATCTTTAGGCTCGAGCTTTGACTCTATGATAGTCTTCTTTGCTTCGTCTTAGCCTTCCATACTGTATAGTCCCCCAAGTGTTTGAGCTTTGAAGAATGAAATCTCGAGCACTTGACTATTCCTTCCTTGTGGTCCTTTTCCTGAAAAGGAAAAACATGCGGGACTCGAAGGTATATAATTTTTTGACTGCTTAACCCTTTAAAATGTCCATCAAAAAGTGTAACCCTAGACCAGAAATTGTGCTATTTCCTCGTGTCTTTGCATGTCTAATATCATCATCTGGTGATGGGTTAGCTTTATGCCTATCATCTAAAAAAGTTAGTAAAATATTAGATGTTCAAAATAAAATCGAACGTGCGATACCTGATCGGGGATACTTCTTTTCCTTAGAAGTAGTACTTCTTCAAGTGGATGGCGTTCCATCTTGTTGGTAAGATTTTGCCGTCCATGGCTTCCAGTTCATAGGCACCCTTCCCAGCTATGCCTCAGACTTTGTAGGATCCTTCCCAATTTGGACTCATATTTCCTGCGCCAGTTTCTTTTGTTGATTGAAAGACTTTTTTGAGCACAAAGTCCCCAATCTTGAAGTATCTGAGATGAGCTTTTCAGTTGTAGTAACGCTCTATGATTTGTTTTTGAGTTGTCATCCGTATTAATGCTGCTTCCCTTCATTGTTCGAGCAGGTCCAGATTAATCTTTAACTCATCGTTTTTTGCCTCCTCTGTGGCTATTATAACCCTTATGCTTGGTTCGCCAATCTCCACGGGAATTAAGGCTTCTGAGCCATAGACAAGTGCGAATGGAGTTTCTCACGTGGCTGTTTTTGATGTTGTTCTGTATGCACATAATACCGCTGGTAATTCATCAGGCCAATTTCCTTTGGCTTTATCTAGCCGCTTCTTTATATTGTTGATGATGATTTTATTTGTTGACTCAGCTTGACCATTATCCACGGGATGGTACGGCATTGAAGTGATCCGTTTGATTTGCTAGCTTTCAAAGAATTCTGTGATTTGAGAGCCTATGAATTGTGGGCCATTATCACACACGATCTCCCTCGGTATCCCAAAGCGGCATATTATGTTTTTCCATAAGAAGCTTTTAACTTCCTTTTCCCGTACTTGTTTGAACGCTTCTGCCTCTACCCATTTTGTGAAATAGTCAGTAAGTACGAGTAGAAACCGTACGTGTCCTTTAGCTGGGGGAAGAGGTCCCACTATGTCCATCCCCCATTTCATGAAGGGCCATGGAGATATGATTGGATGCAATAATTCTGTTGGTCGATGCATGTTATTGGCGAACCTTTGGCACATGTCGCATTTGGATACAAAGTGTTCGGCATCCTATTCCATCTTAGGCCAATAATACCCGGCTCTGATTAGGGTTTTTACCAAGGATCTCGCTCCTGAATGATTTCCACAGTGTCTTTCATGGACTTCTTTCATCACGAACTCCGTTTGATTAGGTCTGAGGCACTTAGCTAGGGGTCTTCCGAACATCTTGTGATATAATGAGTTGCGAATGAGGCAGTACCGTGAAGCTTTGCGACGAAGTGCTTGAGTTGTTTTCTTGTCTTTAGGTACGGTGCCATTCTGCAAAAAATTAAGAATTTCGTTTCTCCAATCCCAGGTTAAATTGTTGAAAGTTACCTCATTTCTGTCTTGGTCGATTGCTGAATGGAATAGATGAACGACAATTGCATTGTCTTTGTTTGTTACTTCTGTAACTGCTACGAGGTTTGCTAATGCATCTGCCTCTGCATTTTCTTCTCTAGGTATTTGTATTACCTTCCATGTTTTGAATTGTGTTACGAGTTCTCGTGCCTTTTCCAGATATTGTTACATCCGAGTCTCTCGAGCGATGTAAGTCCCCTGCATTTGATTTACTACCAGTTGGGAGTCGCTGTTGATTAGGATTTGCTCAATTGAGAGTTCTCGTGCTAGTTCGAGGCCTACAATGACAGCTTCGTACTCTTCTTCATTGTTAGTTATAGGATAACATTTAATAGCTTGTCGTGTCTTCTCACCTGTGAGTGATATTAAGACTATGCCTAAGCCGGCACCTTTTATATTGGAAGAGACATCAGTAAATAGGGTCCATAGACTCGGATTAGCACCGTTAAAGAGTTGTAACTCCTTTTCCACTTCAGGGGCAATGTTACTACTAAAGTCAGCAATAAAATCGGCTAATATTTGTGATTTAATTGCAGTTCTAGGCTGATATATTATTTCATGCTCACTTAATTCTATGGCCCACTTGGCTAATCTTCCTGGCAATTCTTACTTATGCAATATATTTCTTAAAGGATATGAAGTCACGACAGTGATTGGATAACATTGAAAATAGGGTCGTAATTTTCTAGATGCCATTATTAGAGCTAAGGCTAACTTTTCTAGATGTGGATATCTGGTTTCTGCATCTAGTAAAGTTTTACTTACGTAATAAATAGGTGATTGTTTACCTTTATCTTCTCTTACCAATACTGCACTTACAATATTTTTTGAGACAGCTAGGTAGATGTACAATCTTCCCCTTCTTTTGGCTTTGACAGCAGCGGAGGTTTTGATAGATAAGCCTTTAAATTCTTGAGGGCCTGCTGACATTCTTCAGTCCATTTGAACTGATTCTGCTTTTTGAGGACTGAAAAGAATTTAAAACTTTTTTCGAAGACTTGGAAATAAATCTTCCTAAAGCTGTTATTCTCCCTGTTAGTCTTTGAACTTCCTTTTTATTTGTTAGTATATCAGGTATTTCTTCTATAGCTTTAATTTGAGCGGGATTTACCTCTATTCCCCTGTTTGATACAAGGAAACCCAAAAATTTACCTGATTGTACACCAAAATCACATTTTTCGGATTTAGCTTCATATTGTACCTGCGTAAAATATTAAAAGTAATAGAAAGGTGCTGGAAACGGTCTTCCGCTCGTGTTGATTTTACCAGCATATCATCAATGTAGACTTCCTTCGTTTTTTCCCAGATGTTCTTCGAACATCTTGGTTACCAGCCTTTGATAGGTAGCTCCAGCTTTTTTCAAGCCAAAAGGCATGACTTTATAACAGTAAGTCCCCCTGTTTGTAATGAAGGAAGTTTTTTCCTCGTATGAGGATCCATTTTAATCTGATTATAACCAGAATATGCATCTAGAAATATTAATAATTCATGACCTGCGGTGGCATCAATCATTTGATCAATATGTGGTAATGGGAATGAATCTTTGGGGCATGCTTTATTTAAATCTGTATAATCTACACATACCCCCCATTTGCCATTCTTTTTAGGTACTACCACAGTATTAGCTAACAAATTAGGGTACGTTACCTCTCGTATCGAACCAATTTTCAAGAGTTTTTGTACCTCTTTGTCAATCACTTGGTTCTTGAATGGTCCTTGTTTTCTTTTTTATTCTTCTTAACAGGTACGAAGGATGGATCTTCATTTAGTTTATGAGTCATCACTTCTGTTGGAATACCTGTCATATCTGAGTGGGACCACGCAAAGCAATCTGCATTAGCCTTTAAATAATCAATTAACGTACCTTTTCAATTGGGGCTCAACCTCGTGCCTATATACACCTTCTGTTCAGGTTTTTGCTCAAACAATGGAACAGCTTCGAGCTCTTCCGTAGTTGTTTTGATGTGTTCGTCTTCTTCTGGTTCATGAATGACGGCCGGTCTAGAGTCCACATCTATGTGGTCCAACGCATCTCTCGTGGTCACCTTCTCGTGGGTATATCTTCCCGTATCTGTTTGAACATTCACTTCTTGCGTACCATTTTGGTCAGTAACCTTTTCCGTACATGTTTGACCAGTGACGTCTGTTTGGAAGATTCCTCTGTCTTCCGATTCTTCCGTCTCTTTTTTGTTATAAAGTGCTACGGAATTTATATTTCTGGAGGCCTGTTGATCACCCCTAATTTGTCTCACTACTAGAAAACAGTGGATTACCTGGGATATTTATCTGGGGATAAAATCCCCATATATACCTGCGGATTTTCTTGCCGAAATTTAAAATTCTTAAATTGTAAAATATTATACATGCGAAATTACTTCCCCCGATAAATCCACAGGTAATTTTGGCTCCATTAGGCACAAACATATTACCTGGGGAATTACGTGGAGAAATAATCAGCAAGTCCTCTATCTGTAGGTGAATTCGCAGGTACAAATTTTCTTATTTTTTTGTTTGTGAGTTGGCAGAAAATTCCCCATGTAACTGTCATGCGAAGTTTGCTGCGAATTTGTTCATGGGGATGTACCTGGGGATTTAGTTTTCTTGGGGAATTACCTGGGGTTATTTTTCTACGGTTTTACATGGGGAATATGTCCTGGGGAATTACCAGGGGATTTGTGTACCTAGGAAAATACTTGGGGATTTATTGTTCGGGTTTCACCTGCAAATATTTTTATATTGAAGACAATTATCATATTGAAGAAGTTCGATCGCACACAAAAGTGTATAGGTTTATTCTATGTGCATATTTTTTATATATCCCCAATATCGTTTTTACAGGACCTTGGCTAGATCATATATATTAAGTATTATGGACGATAAATTATCATCGTTGTGTATGTAATGAATGTGAGGAAGATAGCAATTGCATAAACGTACGATTTCGAGGAAATCATTTGGTACACACAAATTTAAGAAACATTTCAATTTGATTTTTCAGAGTCTACAAAAGTGGGAAAAAGTTAGGAATTAATGACTTAATTAGAGCCCATTTGGATCGGCTTATTTCAAGTGTTTTTAAGCCAAAATCGCTTTTAAGCTATTTTGTAGTGTTTGGATAGATTAAAAAGTGCTTTTAAGCACTTGGTTTTAAGCTAAAATAAAAAATATAAGTCAAAAGCCAAAATTAGAATTCCTAACTTATGACTTTTGGCTTAAAAGACACATACAACAAGTCCATCCAAACGGGCTCTTAATTATGTTGAAAAAGTAATATTTTTGAAAAATAGACATACATATCTAACATATCAGTCGAAATTAACAAAAATAAATGTCATATGACATTCCCACACAATTTTTGTTTTCATTTTTTCGGGATTTACATTAAATTGGCAATTTTTTTCATAATTTTCATTATTTCGGGATAACTTTTGTTATTCAAACAATTTAATTTTTTTCTAAAAATATAAATTATCCTTTTTATTTTAAATTGACATAGACGGTCATATAAATTAAAATTAATTAGTCAAATTAAAATCTGCTTAAGAATTATGAAAGCCGCAAGGTGAATTGAACATGGTTTAAAAATCAAAATCATACAAAATCAAGCAAGGTGTGGGCGAAACTCTACTCGTTTATAAACTTTTGAAAACAATTACTCAAAATTGTTAAAAATTACTCTTTTATAATAAAAATATATATTTTTTGCAACTGAAAAAAATAGAACCGGAGCGGGAAACTTAAGCGCCATAGGAAAAGGAAAAGAATCAAAACCTTGCATTCAAACCTAGGTCAGGAATTAAGCAAGAGAAGACGGCAAACTCAAGAGAAGACGACAAACTTTTGCTCTATGCGCCTCCTCCCGCTAAGCTCCATTGCCTCAATTCTTTCTCCTCATTTCTTCTAACTACCTGTAAGTCTCCTTTTCTTTATCTCTTTATCTAATGATGTTCTATTTTGTTATAAAATTTCAAGGTACCTTTATGTTTAGTTCGATCCTGAAGGTAATTTGTTGAGTAAATTACTGTTTGAATTTTTATATGGCTTCTCCTATGATTGTTCTTCTGGATTATTTTAAGAGGAAGTTACATATGTTAATCTACTAAAACAAGGTATGGTGCGTGTTTTGAGTGATGTAATTCACAGTGAATTTGTTCATCTTCTGTTTCATATGGATACATGGTTAGAGAAACTTTATGTATGTAAACACCGGTGAAATTCATATAATTGGGTTGTGAGGAGGTTGTTGAGATTGTGAATTATATTAATTATCAAATAAAAATTGAGTAAATCATGTTGAGCCGATGAGACAGTAAGCAAAAAGGCATATGCAATCATCAGACTTGGTGAAGCGGACAAATAATCCTAGATCACATATGCAGATTTCCTACAGAGAACCTCTAACTCTATAAGGCAAAAAAAAATAGCTTATATAATTGATAGCATAGTCATGAAACTCTCCGGGTTCGAGCCGTGAAAACAGTCTTTTGAATAAATACAGGGTAAGATTGTATACAATAGACCCTTGTGGTCTCACATGCAAAACTAAGATGATTTATTTGTGGAGTTATTTTGTTTGTACTGCACAATTTTGCTATAGATAAATGCTATTATCTATGTTTTTAAATATATTTATCTTTTGGTTCAGAAAATGAAAATTCTCGAGCATCGAAAATGGATGGAAAATAGACTTATTCCCCGTCGTGCGGGGTATACAGATGAATTTATAAGTGTCATGGATGAGTTTATTAAATTTGCTTGTAGTCAACCTAAGTACTTGTCCGAGGGAGTCATAAGGTGCCCTTGTAAGCGTTGTAAAAATATGAAGCACCTGAAACGTGATGAAGTTATTATGCATGTTTTTCAGAAAGGGTTCACACCAGGATATTGGTATTGGACATCGCATGGAGAGGAAGCACCTCCAATTGATTTGAATGAACATATATATTCAGGTGCTTCGAGTAGTCATCAAGGGTATAACATTGACATACCTTCAAGCAGTCAAAGTAATATTCCAGGAGAAGACTATGAACATGTAAATAGATATCAAAATATGATTTATGATGCTGTTGGCGTAGAATTTGGGCATCAAGTTGAACCCAATATAGAAGAGTCTCTGAATATGGATGCTACCAGGTTTTACAAAATGTTGAATTCGGCTCAACAACCTTTATGTCCTGGATGTAAATATTCTGAGTTGTCTATAGCTGTTAGAATGATGAGTATTAAATCTGAGTACAATATGTCCCAAGGTTGTTTTAATGCAATGGCGCAACTAATGAAGGATACAAGTCTTCCAGATAATAAGATACCTCTAGATTACTACCATGCAAAAAAGCTAGTTTCAGGACTTGGTCTAACTAGTCAAAAAATTGATTGTTATGTTAACAGATGTATGTTGTATTATAAGGCTGATACTGAGATGACAGAATGTAAGTTTTGTAAAGAACCTCGTTACAAAGACTGTGTGCGCATGCATGGTAATAAAAAGGTTCCTCGGAAGAGAATGTATTACCTGCCACTTATTCCTAGGCTTCAACGGTTGTACGCTTCAATAAAATCTGCGGAGCAAAGGAAGTGGCACTATGAAAAGCGTAGGGAAGAAGGTGTGTTGTGCTACCCATCGGATGGAGAAGCATGGAAACACTTTGATCAAACCTATCCAGACTTTGTTGTAGAGCCTAGGAATATTAGACTTGGTCTTTGTGCTGATGGATTTACACCTTATAGTCAGTCAGCATCGCCATACTCTTGTTGGCCGGTGATTGTTACTCCCTACAACCTTCCTCTTGATCTTTGTATGACTGCCCCTTACATGTTCTTAACATTGATCATTCCAGGTCCACATAATCCCAAGGCAAAAATTGATGTGTATCTTCAACCATTAATAGATGAGCTGCAACAATTGTCGACGGATGGTGTACTAACTTATGATGTGTCAAAGAAGCAAAATTTTCTTATGCGAGCAGCATTGATGTGGACAATTAATGATTTTTCTGCTTATGGCATGCTATCAGGGTGGAGTACAGATGGTAAATTAGCATGCCCAATTTGTATGGAACAATCAAAAGCTTTTAGTTTGAAATATGAAAGGAAAGTTACTTGGTTTGATTGTAACCGCCAATTCTTGCCTCTCAATCATGATTTTAGAAAAAACAAGAATGCTTTCTACAAAGGAAAAGAAGCGAAGTCTAGACCTCCTCCTAGGTTAACGGGAGATCAGGTGTGGGAAAAAGTTAGAGGGTTTCCTAAGATCACTGAATCGGGTCCATGCAAATTCTATGGTTATGGAAAATCTCATAATTGGACCAAAAAAAGTATTTTTTGGGATTTTCCATATTGGAAGACCAATCTAGTTCGCCACAATCTTGACGTAATGCATATAGAGAAAAACGTCTTTGACAATATTTTTCATACTTTCATGGACAATAAAGATAAAACTAAGGATAATGAGAAGGCCAGAATGGACTTGAAAGAATATTGCCGTCGAAATGATCTACACTTGAAACAGGACAGTAGCGGAAGATGGATTAAACCGAAAGCAAAGTTTACCTTGAATGATGACCAAAAGAAAGATGTATGTGAATGGGTTAAAGATCTAAAGATGCCTAATGGATATGCTTCCAATTTGAGTAGATGTGTTGACATGCCACATTTAAAGCTATTTAGGATGAAAAGTCAAGATTGCCACATTTTTATGCAGTGTCTTATTCCAGTTGCTTTTAGTGCACTTTCAAAATCAATTTGGAAGCCATTAACTGAACTTAGTCTATTTTTTAAAGACTTGTGCTCAACAGTGTTACTGGAGGATCATTTAATGCAAATGGAACAAAATATTCCTTTAATCTTTTGTAAGTTGCAACGAATATTTTCATCCGGATATTTTGATTCAATGGAGCACTTACTGATTCATTTGCCTTATGAAGCAAGGGTTTGTGGGCCAATTCAATATCGATGGATGTATCCATCTAAAAGGTAAAAAACTTTATTCCAAGAATTTATTATTTTTCATCTTTATTTTATTACATAATTTATTTCTCAAAAACGATTGTAGGTTCCTAAACAAAATTAAGAAGACTGTTAAAAATAAATCCAGAGTTGAAGGGTCTATATGTCAAGCATATTTGGCTCAAGAAATCTCGTACTTTGCTTCACATTATTTTGAATCTCATGTCCTATCTAGCAACAATAGAGTTGGTCGTAATGATGATGAAATAAAAAAGAATTCAACTCAACCAACTCTATCAGTCTTTAATCCTTCTGGCCGAACTTATGGCAATGAGGATGGCACTATTCGGTGGCTAGATGATAAAGAGGCTGCTGCACCACAATTGCATGTTCTTATAAATTGTGATGAGGTTAAGCCTTTCCTCAAGTAAGTTTCAATCACTATGTTCGTTTAATTATTAAGACAAGCTTAATTATATTTAGGTTGAAACTAATATTTTGTGCAAGTGGGTGCAGTTTGAATGAGCAAGCCTTGAGAGATACTTACAATGATCTCACTGATGAAGTTATTGATAAACAAATTGAAGCAGACTTTCTGCGATAGTTTAAAGATTATGTATGGATTAACATAAAAACATATCTATTACAGACAATATCATTTTAAAATGTATGTCTAATTTTATTTCATTATCTGATAGGTCAATAGTAGTCCTCAAAAAATATTGCAGAATCCATATTTGCAAATCTTAGCTATGGGACCATTAAGACGGGCAAAGTCTTGGGCTGTTTATTTTGTGAATGGACACAAATTTCACACTTCTTCATGGGGTGAAGGAAGAAGTACATATAATAGTGGGGTGTGTGTTAGTGGCACTGGACAAGATGGTATTATAAGTGAATATTATGGTGTTCTTAAGGAGATTATTGAATTAGAATGGCCAATGACATCAACTATGAAGTTAGTTTTATTTTATTGTGACTGGTTTGATCCCTCTAAACATGGTATGAAAGTTGATAGCGAATTTGGTATTGTCGAGGTTCGAAAAAGGGGAAGATATGGTAAATTTGACCCTTTCATCTTTCCTGAAATCGCAACTCAAGTTTATTATGCAAATCATCCTGAAAAGAAAGGAGATAAAGCTGATTGGTGGGTTGTTATAAAGACAAAGTCAAGGGGAGTTGTGGATGCAACACATAATCTTGAAGTTGCTTACCAAGAAGAGCAATCACATGTAAATGTAAGTATAGAGGATGAACCAATTGATAGCCTACAAGATGAGCAATTTGTTGGTGAAGAGGTCGATATGAGTAGTTTCCAATCAGTTATCAATGAAGATGGATATGATTTAATTGAAGATGAAGATGAGGAGGTAGCAAGTGAAGCAGAGGAAGAGCTTTTTGATAATGAAGATTCACAAGACTACTTTCAAAGCCAAGAGGAGGACGAAGATGAAGATGACGATTAAGACTATTAGTTTATCAATTTTTATAGCTTATTTACAATACTGTATTTGGTTTTGACAATAGTTGAAATATGTCATGTGGATACAACTATTTATAGTTTTAATATTCAGCTTTTCAGTAGGTTATTTTACTTCTATGCTTTTAGTAATTCATTTGAGATCTATAAACATATATTTATTTATGTGATCTTAGCTTAACAACTCTATCTATTGAGATCCATATCACTATATTATTCATTTGTTGTACATCTATTATATCATTAATATATTATATAAATGTACTTTGATTTGTTTTTGTTTTTTTTACAGATGGCAGGTATAGGATCTAATAGAGATGGACAATCTGGTGGTAAAAGAGGAAAATCACATAAAAGAAAGTCAGTTGCCATAGAGCGACAACCAGTCCAGTTTCCTCCCATAATCCCATCACGATCCCTCTTATCACATAATGGAACACCTCATGTAAATGAGCCTTCCTTGCCTCAACTTGGTCGTGAAGTCAATCGATCTCAGTCGCACATCACTGAATCTATTCCTCCAATAATACCTTCACGGCCCTGTCTATCTCATATTGCTCCAGTTCATATCAATGACAATTCCCTGCCTCATCCTATTCTTGAAAGTCGATCTCGGCCCATAACACTACATCTCAACCTCAATCTAATGAATGCCCGCCAATAAATCAAGAAACTGAACCACAGATGTCTCCACCGGCCAATATGACTCTGACCACCTCGTGTAGTACGGTTGGCAATGATGAGCATCGAATTTGGATTAAACCTGAAGCGGATGGGTAATTGTACTAACTTGTATTTTTATTATTATAATGAAAGATTCGACATTTTCATTCAGGACCTACACATGATTGATAACTACTGTATTTTATGTAGGTTTAATCCTCATAAGCCAGTTATTGAAGGTATTGCTACTTGCATTCGTAGTAAATTTGAGCTGGCTAAACCTTCTTGGAAGTAGTTCCCACAATCTATTAGCGATATATGGTTTGAGGAATTCAAGGTAATAAAATTTATAATATGGTTCATATTCAAATATTGTTGGTTTGAGATTGTATGGCTAATGCAATTTTTATTTGATACATGTAGAAAAAATTCAAATGGCTCCCTCACTATAATCAAGCTATACGAGACAATTTTGAAAAAAGAGCAGCTGCAAGAATGACCCAACTTTTTCAAGATGTTAGAAAAAAATTGCCCGTGAAACCAAATTGGATGGGGGATGATGTATTCAAGGAGCTAAAGGAGTATTGGGAGTCTCCTGATTTCAAGTCAAAGTCCGAACAAAACAAAATGAATCGTGATTCAAATGATGGCGCCTCAGTTCATACAGGTGGTTGTATACCTCATAGAGTGATTTAGAACAGAATGGTAATATATAGATTTTTTTAAATTTATTTCTTCAAGAAAATAATATCATATTCAGTGTTGGTAACATAGTATTTTCCTTTATTTTCAGAAGGAAGCTACTGGAAAAGATCCTTCAATTGCAGAATTTTATTTTCAGACTCATCGCACAAAATAAGAAAAATGTTGGGTAAATGAGAAAGCTGAAACTGCTTATGTAAGTGTTCCTTCTATTACTTTTTCCCGAACCATTACCTCACTGCCAACCGTATGAGTACATATATGCTAAGATATATGAAAGAAGTACAAACTAGCTAAGCTGCTAAAAACATGTATCAACTTATAGGCAATATATGTCATAAAGTTGATAGTAAAAACTCAAATAAATACAAAATGCATTTGTGCTCCTTGCAACATGTCCAATTTTTGTGACTTGGCAGTCTCGTTAATACTTTGTAGAGGTATCTTCTTCTTGTTCATTAGTTGGATCTCTCCATACACATGATGAGTACTGTTGTGTAGATTTTCAATTTTGAACCTCCACTTAACAGTGAGGTAATTAATGGTAAACATGCATGTATCCAAGTCCTCCGGCGTCTTTCAGCATCAGTCAGTTCCAATTCAACATAATATTGTTTTCTTACTTTCAAAACAAAATCAGATGTCTGAATACCTTCTTCCACTTCCCAACTCTTATTTTAATAATCAAAACATGTTATAACCAAGTTCTGATTTTATATAAACTCTTTACCTTTTCTTGATGAAACAGGGGAGTGACATATGTGCATTTCTATGGATTCTTTAAATGCACTACAAAATTGACATAACAAATGAAAGCACTCTATTAAAAATTTGTTTCATGTCCAATTCCTTAGTCAGGATGTTGCACTTACCGAGAATTAACCATATTAACTTTCTCAAATTTACAACTCTCAAGTAAGTTTGTCTGGTATGTTTTCCTTTTATAAGAAGCTTGAATTCAGTATCAAACAATTCTGGATTTGATCGTCAAACAATGTATCAACTTTTGTGATCTATGACATATATTTTTGTCCCACAACTATTAGCAGCTTTAATTTATATCCATTAGTCTCTAGTAATCAATATGCTTTTGTGAGTATGTAAAATAAATGCTAGATTATAGTTACTTTACATTGAATTGCCATCTCTAGCATTCAATAATCAGATAATGTCATTTCTTGCTAATTGTGCTCATCACCTGATTCTATCACTATAATATAGCCTTTGTTTTGTCATAGTGGCTCATAACATGTTACTATTTGTAGAATAATTTTGAAAAAAATAAACAAGAGCTTTCAGCTTCTCAAAGTGCATCAACAAGGTAGGAGACACTAATTCAGCAAGCCAATTAAGTGAAATGGATATTTGGGTGCAATCTGTTGGTGGAATGAAAAAAGGAAGAGTTGCAGGCCTTGGTTCTTTGGGTCGATCTGTAAAAGCACTTAAGCATTCAACATCTACTTTATCAGGAGAAATTGATGAGATAATTAAATCTCAGGTGCATGCTTCCAATACTGACTTATATGCTCAGTTGCAAGAAGAGCGACGCAAAAATAAAAAGATGAGGAAAGAATTAGACTTATTGAAGAAGTATGTGAATTTCAGTGCATCATCTTCAAATGAGTTATCATCTCAAGAAGACAGACAAGGATCTGAGAATGAAAGAGACGATGATTCCGATAATGTGAATGAAAGTTGGTCTAGCCCTGATAACGTGAATGAAAGTGACTATAATCATGACTGAGATGTTAGAATATTAAGTTTCACATTTGAGACATTTTGATTTTTGATTAAGGATTATATGATATTACATTAACGTTATGAATTATGTTTTTTCTTTGTTATAATTATATTAGACGTGTGTTGAATGATTATGATAATATAGTTGAATTGTACGAATATAAGCTAGAATAAAATAAAAATAACATCTTGAAAATGCATAGTTTACTTGCGAATTTTCATGGGAAAATATTTTCAAATGCGTCAATTTTATACGGTAAATTTCCCTGTAAAAAATTACATGGGGAATTTTTTACCAATATTACATACGTATTTTCCTACGAAAATATCACCTATGGATTTTTCTAGGAATTTCAAATAATTCTCCTGTTTCATTGGAAATCTTACAAGGTGATTTACCTGTGAATTATTGCTTGGGAACTTTGCTGGGATTTTACATGCAATATTTTTATGGGAATTTTCTTGCGAAAATGTGCTCCTGCGGATTATACTTGGGGATTTTCAAAGAATTTTCCTGCGGAAATATTCACAAGAAAATCCCTTTCGTTCATAAATTTTCACCTAAATTTTCCTACAGACTTACTTAAGGATTTTCATGGGAATTACATGCGGATTGTTTCCTACAAAAATTCCTAGGAAAATCCCTTTTTTACGAATTTTTGCCCAAATATTATTGCGATTTTTTGAGAAGTTTCGCTGATAAATTCGCAAGTAAGTTACATGGGGATACAAAATCCTCAGGTAATCACCTGGGGATATTTTAATTCCCATGTAATAATTACCTACAAAGATTTTTCCAACAGATTTATTTTGGTAGGAAATTCCGCAAAAAAATAAAGTACCTGCAGATTTTTGTATATTATCCCTTGGAAAATCCCCATGTAATCAGCACTTTTCTTGTATTCTGATTCCCCATTCTGATGGAAATTTGATTACCTGGTGAAGAGTGGATGGAACTGCTTTCATGTCATGGATCCAGGGCCTTCCCATAATTACGTTATAAGCCATGTCCGTATCAATGGCTTGGAATTTGATGCTCTTAGTTACTCCCTCGGCGTAAGTGTTTAGTTCGATCTCTCCCTTGGTTATCACTGTTGAGTTATCAAACCTTGATATGGCTCGTCCCTTTGGGATAACTTGATTTCCCATGAGCATTTCTTCCACGACTCCTAACAAGATAATATTGACTGAACTACCTGGATCAATCAACACTCTTTTAACGTTAGTGTCATGAGTGAGTAAGGATATTACCAGAGCATCGTTATGGGGAAGCATTAGCCCGCCAAAATCTGCATCATCAAAGGTTATTTCATCTTCAGTTGGATCTTCTCGAACCCATTTCCCGTGGGTAATTGTGACCTTCGATGCTAATTGGCAAACTATTTCGTTTACTTCCTCTCCTCCATGTATCACGTTGACGGTTCGCTTTGGAGAAGGAGGCTTTGGGGGCTCCTTCTTGTTCTTCATATATGCCTATTTAACTTTATCACTAAACAACTATGTTAAATAGCCCTGTTTCAATAAGTGTTCTATTTCGCTTTGTAGGAATCTGCAGTCCCGTGTCCATGATCATTATGAAATTCACACCAGAAATCTGGGTTCCTGGTCAACTATGTTAAATAGTCCCGTGTCAACTATGTTAAATAGTCCACGTTTATACATTTAGATATATTGTGTTGTTTTGTTGTTATATGTCTATATATGCTTTACTTTTCATGAAGCAGAATATGTACGCACTAGTTTGCGGAAAATGTGTTGTTATTAAACATCTAAAAATGTAGTTATGATGCAGTTATATGTAGATATTATACTGACCAATGCCTTTTTATCACTTATTGCAGAATGATCCTTACTTTGCCCCACACAACGCTTAATACGGGGTGCTTAGATTCCACAGTTTGTGTGATCCAAGCACCCCTAGCCAGATATCTCAGCTTGTGTCCTCAAATGCTCTTCGTGTTTTCAAAAAAACTTGCTTTGGTTACTTACTTTCTATCCCCCCTTATCTGCATGCAAAATCAAGCACTTCATCTTCTGATGAAGTAGGAATTGTCAAAGTCAAATAATTCTGTTTTTTCAGTTCTTCTAAAGGGACAAAAATTATTTTTTTCATTAAGAGATTTTTGTTTAATTACTGGGTTAAACTGTGTCAATAATATTGGCGACTTTGGATATACATCTACATATGTTATCCCTTTAATGAACAAGTATTTCCCCAACAAAAAAAGAGTTGAAAATGGTACTTAAAAAATATTGAAGTTGTGCATCCTATATCTGTTGGAATTTTTTATTTTCCCGTCTGATAAAGATAATGTGTCTTTGATAGATCCATTTAGGTTTTATTTGATAGAGACAGGTCATTTTGAATCATACCCTTGGGTATTATTTCATTCAATCAGGTTATGGATTCAGTTAGACATCGTCTAACCACCGATGTTCATTCTTATCTGATTCGGGGATGCTCATTAGCACTGCAAGTGTGGCTTTATAAGTGTTGCTTGAATGTCAACCTCGAGATCGCTACGAGGTGTTCTGAATCCATACCTCGAATTTTGAGATGGTCCGCTAACAAGGGGCAGATTTGGTTAACTGCCTTCGAAGAGAGGATGATAAAACCTGATTGGGTAAAGGTATATTCTTTTAGTTATACATGTTTCTACAATTGACTTCATTATATCTACAATTATTCTACAATTTATGCCTTGCTGAAAATATCTATTTTTTTATTCAATCAGTTCACAAACATGGCGGAGCTTGGAGAGGAGCTTGCGGTGCTTAGCCTGCCTCACAAGATTGAGTTCCAAGATGAACAAGGTGCAGAAGTTCCTAACGATGATTCTCCATCCTTTGAAAGCAAACATTCTGATGTAGGACAGGAGAAAGAATCTGTGCATAAGAAGTTCCAGAATCTAGAAAAGGGAATTGCGCAGGTATTATTATTATCTACAATTTGACTACATTATAACTACAATTAACTACATTTAACAACATTCTATACACTAAATATTATGTATTTACTCTGTAATATATGTCTGTAGACTGTTTTATTTAGCATTTCAAAATGGTGCCTAAATTGAAGTATATTTGTAGAATTTTATATTTAATCATTATACCACAAACTACTCATACATAATTGATATTACCTTTTTATATATTTGAATACATTCACCAACTAAATTTATTTTTTAACTTTTAGGTTGATGCAAAGTTAGAAGATTTCAGGAGCACTGTATTTGTGGAACTTCGTGACCTTCGTGTTTTCATAGACGATACGTTGAAAGTTTTTGAGTTGATTAACAGGAGATACGCCGAGGATGAGGCAAAGGTAAGTGTTGACATATATTTCTATAACACTACAAATTTATGAATTTTTTGAAATAATAAACTGTAGCAAACAATAAATTTTCAGTTTGCTGGTAGTTCTACAAAAATCAATGCCCAACAACAAGGAACGAACAACCAGCATTTTCAGTTTGAACTTGGTGATCAGGTGCATGGAAGCACAAGTGCAACAAGTATGTACTTCTTTGAATTTAGTTACATTTATTTAATAATATATACATATAGTACAAAACCTTTTTTTAAAGCACCATTTGGTTACAAATCAGCTAATAACTACAATTAACCACGATATAACTACATTATGACTACAATCTGGAAACACATTCTACATATTGCTATTATTCATTTTTAACTATAAATGGATACATATAACTACATTTTAAATAACATATCAATTTTTATTATTCAGTTATTCTACGCAGCATTATACTGTTTTTGCACCTATTTAATTACATAATGAAGCTGCAATTTGGTGCAGAAAATATTCCGGCGCATGTTGAATTACACACAGATTTTCAAGAAGCAGCGGAGGACATTAAAGCACAATCCCCTATCCACGGATTGACCGTTGCATCTTCCACAGAACAAGTCAGCGACAAAAGAATGGATGAAGGTGAAAGTGCACACAAATTGGATGAAGTTTCTGAAGCATCAGGAACTGAAAAAAAGGGCGTCACATTGGACGACTTTGATTTGCCGGAAAACATAACACAATTGGTTATGTATGGCGATCCAATACCAGATGACGCAACCCCTATTCATCCGGGAAGAACCAGGCAGCCTGGGAAACATGCACGATCACCATTCATACCTCTTTATAGTTCTGGGGGCAGCACGTCTATGGGACCCAAATTTTTCTATCTCAAGCATCCCTTCACCACTCTTATAGGGGAAGATGTTGATCCTGAATTGTTAGAGAAGTTCAACAAGTGGTTATACCACACTACAGACAAGGTGTTTAAAAGGTATGTATAGTTACGTTTGACACATTCATTTCATCAATATAAAGTATTTTTATTTAGTTATTTATTTTTATTTTTTATAATTGATTGTATATTTATTTGTTGTTATAGGAGGAAGGCTCCCTTTTCCACAAAGGATAATCTGATAAAGCCTGGATTTGAATTTGGAGTTGAAATGGTGGAAAAGAAGGAATGGTTTTATTCTCTTGCCCACCCAGAAAAAGTCCTCAATGACTTGGTAAGTATTACTGATTTAATTTTCAATAGATACTTACTCAACTGTTTTTGTTGTAGTACTCAATTAGTTTTTTTGTAGTTCAATTGCAGTTACAATGTAGTTCTATTTCAAGTCTTGCAGTATGTTACTTTAACTTGAATTCTTATTTTGTAGTGGAATTGTAGTTACATTGTTTACAATTGTAGTTATTGTGTAGTAATTTTTCATTTTGTTCCATTTGCAGCACATTGATGTAATTTTGTTCCATTTGCAGCAAATTTTCTTATGTTTTTTATGGCAGCAGACTAACTTTCCTGTTAGTTTACTTTTTATTATCAGTTGTTTAGTTTAATATAAATTGGTTGTTCACGCCTCTGTTGCTTATTCATGTTACCATTATTTATTCCAATATTGACTACAATTTATCTACAAATGTTTCTACGCAGTAACTACATATTTGTATGTAATTCTTAGTTGACGTTTAACTCCACAGCTTCCAAATGATTTAAACACTCCAACCATAGAAATATATTATCAACAAAGTATGTGCAAATGAAATACAAACTAATAATAATCCTTCAATTTAAATACAGTTTAACTATAATTTAACTACAATTAACTACAATTGAAAACAATCCTTACTAAACAAAGACTAATAATTTACCTGCAAATTTTCTTACAATTTGCCTACAGTCTTGCAACACGTCCTTTTACATTTAACTACAATTTAAATACAATTTAAATACAATTTGACTACAATCTGGACAACAATTTATCTACAAATATTTCTATGCAGTAACTATATATTTGTATGTATTTCTTAGTTGACGTTTAACTCCACAACTTCCAAATGATTTAAACACTCCAACCATAGAAATATATTATCAACAAAGTATGTGCAAATGAAATACAAACTAATAATAATCCTTCAATTTAAATACAGTTTAACTACAATTTAACTACAATTAACTACAATTGAAAACAATCCTTACTAAACAGAGACTAATAATTTACCTGCAAATTTTCTTACAGTTTGCCTACAGTCTTGCAACACGTCCTTTTACAGTTAACTACAATTTAAATGCAATTTAACTACAATTTGATTACAATCTGGACAACAATTTATCTACAAATGATTCTACACATTAACTACATATTTGTATGTAATTCTTAATCGACGTATAACTCCACAACTCCCAAATGATTTAAACACTCCAACCATAGTAATATAGTCAACAAAGTATGTGCTAATGAAATATAAATTAATAATAATCCTTCAATTTAAATACAGTTTAGCTACAAGTTACCTACAATTTAACTACAATTGAAAACAATCCTTACTAAACAAAGAATAATAACTTACCTGCAAATCTTCTTACATTTTGCCTACAGTCTTGCAACACTTCCTTGTACATTTGTCTAACTAATATCAGTTTGTAGTGTACATAATAAATATAAAAATATAATTAATCACGACCAAAGAAAAATTTAGGCGTATTACTCCATACACAGAAGCGAATTAAACAGACGCAAACAAGATGAAAAATACTGCATAATGATCATTAAATACCTAATCATTTGCACGGAAAAATCTGTTATGTAACTACACAATGGTAGTTGTTTCTAATAACTATTCTAACTACAAGTTATTCATTTCTTTTTCGGCGCATTCTTGCAAGACCTTTTGTTATGCCCCTCACCTCCACAATTTTCACATGACACCTTGTACTTCTTCGACTTTATTTCATCACATGTTTTATATCTTTCCTTTTGAGGTCTCCCATGCTGCCTTTTTTATTCCGTCGGTGGGTTTACCACTTCATCCAAAATATGTTGTGGCACATTCCAATTGCTTTCATCAGGAAGAGGATTAACTGGTATTTCATACATACGCATAAGACTCTCCTTTGTGTAATATGGAGAGCAATAATTTTCATATGTTTCATTCTTGTGCCTTAATGCTTCTAAAGCATGTGCGCATGAAAGTTCCTCAAGTTGTTGCCCACAACTACATTTCTTGCTTTCTAGACACACAAGGTACCGCTTCACACCATCTAACACCGTATGAAGATGATCGGTGGAAGCTCTCACCTAAAATTGCACAACAAACAGAAAAAATATTATCTCAACAATACAAATAAATTAACAACAACTCTTCTACATATCACATTCAAAAATTCATACAAATCAGTTAAACACTGCAAATAACTACATTTTGCCTACAATTTAACTACAATCTGGACACATAGCATATTAAGTGAAAATATATTTTCTGCAGCAAATAAGCAGATATTACCCTGAGCTTTTGAGATAATGTTCTGTTGATCTCCAATTCTTTGTGAAATTTGGACCCAAGGAACGTGAAATTACCCTTCGCCTTCAATAACTTCTCGTTGGTCCAACATTCTAGTAGTGTCCGCATATACTCCAAAAGGTCAAATATCGGCAGTTCTCTTGCATCCTTTGTTACAGCGTTCATTGACTCTGCTATATTTGATGTCATTGTCCAAGTTCTATTCACTGTTGCATGTACTCTTGACCATCTGTGGTAGCCAATTTCATATAGGTAAGTTTTCACACGCGGGTCTACCTCTTCAATCTTCGACATCCTTTCATTAAATTCATCCAGTGTGTATGAACGTGCTGTAGCAAAGTACAATTCATGTAATTGTAGATGACCCTTCTTGAACTTTGATCTTATATTTGTCCAAATATGCCACATGCAAGAGTAATGTGGCATTCCCGGATAGACGTTTCCTTCAATATACTCTCATTCCTATCCGAAACAACACACATTGAAGGTCGTTCACCATATGCCTGCTTGAATTGCTCGAAAAACCACCTCCAAGACGCGTCGTTTTCAGAATTAACCACACCATATGCCAAGGGCAATATTGTACCTGCAATTTCAAATCATAAAATATCAGATGACAGACTTAATTATATATATAATAACATAACTACATTACAACTACATTATATCTACATAATATAGACAATTTATCTATATTTATAACAATAACTACATCTTAACTACATTTTATTGGGACTGCATACAAAATAACTACTTATTACCTGCTGCATCCATTGTGCTTGCTGTCAGCATAATCCCCTTGTAAGCTGTCTTTAAGAATGTGCCATCAACTACAACCACCGGCTTACAATTTTGCCATCCACTAATTGACGTACAAAGAGCAACAAAGCAGTATAAAAATCACTCATCTGCAGTCTTTTTCAACTTAACGACTAAACCAGGATAAGTCTCCCCTAGGATGTAAAAGTATTTTGGTAATTTGCTGTAAGAGTCAGCCGGATTCCCTCTCAAAAATTGTAAAGCCTTTTCCTTTGCTCTCCATGCCTGCATGTAGCTTAGGTTCAATCCGTGTTCGGATAACATGTCCGTTTGGATATCCTTCGGTGTGTAAACCGTCTTAGGATCACAATATTTTGGAATGACCATGCTGCCAACTATAGCTGTTGTTCGTCTGCGCTGTATGAAAGTTTCATCCATCAAGGAGCATGTGTGTTGTCTGTTGAAACTCCTGACTTTGAATATTGCTGAATCACTAATTGACGTTGCCTTAAAATGCCATTTACAGTTTTCACCAACGCATACGAGCCAGTAACTACAAAAAAATACAATATTTTTAATATAACATGATCTTAAACTACAATTAACTATATTTTAACTATAATTTTACCACAATGTCAAAATAACACATTCCATGGGTGAATCACTGTTTTAATTATCTTTTAACCACAAATATCTACATACCTTCTATGACTAGATCTTTTAACTCTAAATTGGAACTTGTGCATCACAGAAAAGTTCATCATTGCAGCAGCTACAGTTTTTTTGTCCTGATACACTTGTCTTTCTTCAATAATACTTTGTGTACTTTCTGTTATTATTTCACTTTGATAATCCTCAATAGCTGGAGAGGATGGAATTTCAAGTAATTTTAGTTATCCAGAGGAACATGCACCAACATAACGACAATCAGTGTTTTTATAAATTTGTAGAATCTTTGTATTTTATACATCAATACATAATAATGACTTCATTCACAGATTGTAGTTTATACGTCATTGTAGTTTATGACACATAAATATTTGATAGCATAGGTTCTAGTTTATTTTGTCATACAATTGTACTGAGTTTAACGATAATTATGAAAACCAAGGTTTGTAGTCATATGTAGTTGAATTGTAGAAAATGCATTAAAACATTATATATAGACAGTTTTAAAATTCACAAACCTGTACTCGTGTTATCCATGGTGATAGCCAATTCCATATTGAAGTCACGTACACTAATACATAACGGAAATGAACCTAAGCTTATATGCTCCCTTTTGGTCTCCATATACATATGAACACCCATGTCATTCATTATCTCCATCGGAGGGCAATAGTCGTTCACTAGGTATTTGATTTCAACAATTTTATCTGAAGTATCAATCGACAGTTGTTCTGCAATCGCAGAAATCAGTAAACTGTAGTTTGCATTATCATCTACGACAATTCCGTCAACTTCAAAATCTCTAAACCTTCCATAGTGATCCCAACCCATTCAATTGCAGCATTATTGGTATTTTGGCCATGCTTTCCTGAAGAAAAGAAGTACAACAGATTTATCTTCAAAATTTTTTGAGAAAAACAAATACAGATTTGTCGAAATNATATATATATATATATATATATATATATATATATATATATATATATATATATATATATATATACTACATAATTAAATCCTAAATGCAATTATAAATCTAAAAGGCTATAAAATTAAGAATCGAACGATAATTATGATTTATGATATTCCTAACGTGCCTAAATAACGTGAATAAATGCAAAATCAACCTAAGGAAAAACTCCTAAAATTCATAAAAATAATAAAAATGATTTTGAATTGTTTTTTAGGAGTAATTCCTATGCGGGCAAAAATTAGGTGCTCACAGCTGCCCCTCTTTGCTCAAGAACATGAAGAGTTTTCGGAAAAAGATAAAGTGAGCAATTACGAGCAATTTTTGCCCGTTTGGTACTCCGTTTGGAAGCATTTTANAATACAGATTTGTCGAAATATAATTTCTGGAAATTGATGATGAATTTCGTATGAATGTTTCAATTCTACAATTTGAATTCAGTCTGTGAAAGATGTAGTTTGTATAGTTGATGATGATCGATCACTTTTGTCCTATTTAAATTTTTGAATTGTAGGTTTCTGAGTAATTTTCGCTCATTAAGGATTGCATTTCGTTACTAGTTTGAAAATTAATGTCGACAATATCACGTGGAAGATTTTGTGGCAAGATTTTCGCCCCAGAAAAATGGCAATTTTCTGCCATTAAATATGGTAATTGACGATTTGTATTTAATTTGTAGAAATAGTATTAACAGTCCGGGTAATTAACAAATAATGAACATATTTAGTAATAAGGTTTCCTATATGGTATAGGAAAGAAAAAATCCATTTTCTAAATTCGGTCCCCCCTTTTGTGTCTAGGTCTAGGTTTTTTTTATAATGGGGAGGGAGATGGATTAGTCTAGGGTAGATATAGGGGCTTTGGACTATTTTAAAAATTGGCCCGTTTTCATTTTTATCTCTATTTCAAGATTAACCACTTAAACTATCATAACACTTAATAATTCAATTTGCAAAATCAACCCTTTTAATACTTTACTTATTAATTAATTAATTAATTATCTAACAAGAAATCATTAATTAAAAACCAAATATAAAAATATAAAAAAAATGACTATATATATACATATATATATATATATATATATATATATATATATATATATATATATATATATATATATATATACTACATAATTAAATCCTAAATGCAATTATAAATCTAAAAGGCTATAAAATTAAGAATCGAACGATAATTATGATTTATGATATTCCTAACGTGCCTAAATAACGTGAATAAATGCAAAATCAACCTAAGGAAAAACTCCTAAAATTCATAAAAATAATAAAAATGATTTTGAATTGTTTTTTAGGAGTAATTCCTATGCGGGCAAAAATTAGGTGCTCACAGCTGCCCCTCTTTGCTCAAGAACATGAAGAGTTTTCGGAAAAAGATAAAGTGAGCAATTACGAGCAATTTTTGCCCGTTTGGTACTCCGTTTGGAAGCATTTTAAAAAAAGTTTGACTGAACCTTGCTTCGGAGGTTGCCTACATATCCTTGGCTATAAAGGAATCAGGTCTGTGTATTCTGGAAGTTTTTGTAGTTGGGTCTACTGGGAGGCTGTGATTTCACCGTTGTTGCTGCCGCTTACTAAGCTCCTTATTACACCAAAGTCAAAATGAAAAAAGACTAACTAAGCCTATCAACTACGAGTTACAAGATTCCTATCTACAAATCTTCTGAAGCTTGATCTTGAGTCTTGGTTGTTTCTTCACGCAGACTCTGATCTGAATCTTGATTCTTGTTAGTTGTATGTGCTAGTTCAATCTTCTTCAGCTTTTCGGGTCAGGAAGGGAAATGCATCGCTTGTGACTTCAATATTTCCTTGAGCGGTCCACATCTTTTCCGCTTTTGTACTTTGGGGTCCAATTCTTTTTATTTTCTTCTTTTCTTCTTTTCTTCTATTCTGAATTGAGAAATCTTCTTTTGTTCGTCTCGAATCCGTTGTAACCTGCGCAAAATCAAAACAAACGAACGAAATTTTCTGCCCCGGTTTTCACTAGGAAAATTTCGTGAGTTATTGTAATGAAATCTATGCTACTTTATTATTGAAAGCAATGAGAAAACAAAACGGGAATGGTTTACCCGGAGTTATTTTAGACTAGGGAGTGGATACCCTATGCCTAAAAGTAAAATCAACTAGGGATTGGAGGCCCTATGTTGGAAAAGATCGACATGTTATGCTGTCGTCAAGAAAAGATCAACGGGTTATGCCGGTGTCTGGGGGGAGGACCAACAGGTTATGTCGTTGTCAAGAAAGAGATCACCAGGTTAGGAAAGGTCAACAAGTTATGTTTTTTCCTGAAAAAGGAAATCACTGGGTTATGCCAGTGTCAGAAAAATATCACCAGGTTATGCCGGTGTCTGGAAAGGTCAACAGGTTATGTTGTTGCGTGTGGAAAAGAGATCACTGGGTTATGCCAGTGTCAGGAAGTGATCAACAGGTTATGGTGTTGTCAGAAAAAGATCACCAGGTTATGCCGGTGTCTGGAAAGGTCAACAGATTATGTTGTTGCCTGGAAAAAATATCATTGGGTTATGCCAGTGTCTGGAAATGATCAACATGTTATGTTGTTGTCAGGAAAAAGATCACCAGGTTATGCCGGTGTATGGAAAGGTCAACAGGTTATGTTGTTGCATGGAGAAAAGATATCACTGGGTTATGCGAGTGTCAGGAAGTGATCAACATGTTATGTTGTTGTCAGGAAAATATCACCAGGTTATGCCGGTGTCTGGAAAGGCCAACAGGTTATGTTGTTGCCTGGAGAAAAGAGATCACTAGGTTATGCCAGAGTCAGGAAGTGATCAACAGGTTATGCTGTTGTCTGGAGAAAAGAGATCATTGGGTTATGTCAGCGTCAGGAAGTGATCAACAGGTTATGCTGTCAGAAAAAAGATCACCAGGTTATGCTGGTGTCTGGAAAGGTCAACAGGTTATGTTGTTGCCTGCAAAGAGAGATCACTGGGTTATGCCAGTGTCTGCTAGGGAATGGGACTCTATGTTGGCATCAACTAACGAATGTAGTATCCTTGGTTGGAAAAGTTTTAGCTAGGGATTGGAGACCCTATGCTACTTTAGGTTTGAATCATTTTCAACTTCCTTTCTTCTTCTTCTTTTTATTTTTTATTTTTTTTTATTTTCAGAGAATGAGTGAATGCGGGAAAGAATTTTTGGAGGAAACTTCCCTTTTTTGAGTCAATTTTGCAGAGCTCCTTCTAGCCCTTGCGCAATTTCTTCTGGTTGCACCTACTTTTTGCACGGTTGCTTTTGAGTTGCACTTGTTTCCTATTTTCAAACAAAGAACGATCCGTTAGTTTGAAATGGTGGTTGGTTTTGCGGCCTTGATTATTTCAACTGCTTGATCTCGTCCCCTTTGACGAAGATCTCAACCGCTTGCTTGCTTGCTAGGGGTTGGGTTTCTAAACCCAGGGACCCTGGCTTTCCAGATTTTCCATGGCGATCGGTCGCGTGGGACCCAACATTTTGAGTTTATTCGCCTTTGTAGGCCTTTCACTTTCTTTTGGATTTCCGGAGTATCGGGGGGAATTTTTGGCCTCTCAAATTCTACTACAACAGGACTTAACCTTTCCAACTTTACTTCGCCTTTATTGTCCTTTCATTTCTGACTTTTCCTCCAACTTTAGCCTTAGGGAATTTGGAGTATTTCGGCTTTTTAAACCTTGCCGCGATGGTTAGCCACGTGGGACTCAACTTTTCAACTTCATTCGCCTTTATAGGCTCTTTAATTTGATTTTTTTTCAAGGGTTTTGAGTTTGAAGCATCGGCCGCTATGGCCAGTCGAGATCGACTCGATGCCCCTGACGAGGCTGGGTGCCTTTTGCATATTAGCCCGTGTCAAATGAGGACCTTGTAAATCAGTCTTGCCATCCTTTCTTTGCCTTAGATTTGGAACAGAGTTAGACCGAAAGGGATTCAAAAGAAAATAAATGACTGAATGGACAATGAATTTAAACAAGAGGTATCCCTTTCGGGGAAAGGAAAGAAGGACTTATCTGGAGTGCATGCGGACTTCGATGAACATGACATGCTTCTTGGACTGGATGCCTGATCCGTGTAAACCATACGACTCTCATAAATTCATCACAACTATCACCTCGAGATTGAGAAACCTTGCCCCGGACTGTGTCCATGTCAGTGACCCATTATTCTTTTCGATCAGTGGCGCCCTTTGCGGGGTTTCGCCAACTAACCTCTCTCATTTCTCTTCTCACCATCGCCTTGTAGTGCTCTTTGCGAGTTTTCACTATCAAGACTCTCCCATTTTAATTTCTCTTCTTACCGTCGCCTTACGGTGCCCGTGTGGGTTTTCACCGATAAGACTCTCTCATTTTAATTTCTCTCATTTTCTTGTATCAGATCCAAATGACTGTATCCCCCAATTTGGACATCATTGACGATTGATCGGAAGGACTTGAACAGGTTTTTGGGTGAAGGAATTTGTATTTGAATTACAACTTTGGAATCTCCCATATAACATCTGCCCCAGCTTAAACTCTTAGGGAAATGGGGGATTTTATTTTGGTGTGACTGAACCCCAGAGAGAGGCTGCCTACGTATCCCTTCAGAATCAAGTTGAACGTAGTTCAGGGAAACATTTTTGTTTTGGTTTTGGTTTTTGTTTTGTTTTTCCTCTGTTTTGTTTTGTTTTCTCTTTCTTTTGCTTTCCTTATTCTCCTTTTCTTTCATTTCATTTTCTTTTTGTCATCTCTTTTTTTTCTTTTTTTTTGGGTTTCTTTTTCCTCTCTTTTTTCTTTTTTTTTTTCGATAACACTTTCAGGTTCCAAAGAGTGTAATCAAAGGAAGGTAACCGGCTCAACGGGTTCAAAAAAGGGTAAATGGTGTTTGGGTAGCGAGAATGAAAGCCTTCGTCATCCCAACTGGAGAACATTTAATACTATATGGAGGATCAACCATAGTACCTTTTGACTGCACTTGCGTTGACAGTTGTTTCAGGGACATTTCCTTCGATGCACCCTAAGTACAAACGCACTCCTTTGGCAGTACTCTTGTAGTAATGTATGGACCTTTCCAATCTTAACCAATTTTCCTTTGGTTGTTCTGATTCATTATTTTATTTCCTTGACCAAACTTCATTTGCATTCGGATTCTTGATTCTTCATTTCGAAGTCTGACAGCGCTTTGGGATCTTTTGAATGCATCTGCGTTGACAGTTGTTTCAGGGACATTTCCTTCGATGTGCCCCAAGTATAAACGCACTCTTTTGGCAGTACTCTTGTAGTAATGTATGGACCTTTCCGATCTGAACCAATTTTCCTTTGGCGGTTCTGATTCATCATTTTATTTCCTTAAGCTAACTTCATTTGCATTTTGATTCTTGATTCATTATTTCGAAGTCTGACAGTGTTTTGGGATCTGGGCATGAAGTCCGCAAGCATGTCATGTTATTGAAATCTGCATTTAAACAGAACTAAAAGTAGAATAAGAAAAGAGACAAGATTAAGAAAAGAGACATGTGGAAAATGAAATACTAATTCCATTTTTTTTTAAGTTTAAAGATAGAAGGGTTTACATCAGAAAGTAAGACAATAAATTAAAACATCCGGATCACACCCTGAGATAATCCGGATGCAGAAAGGATATCAAGACTAGCTACCAGGACTCGCATCTGATAGGGGGGGACTTTCAGGCTTGGCGACCGTTTTTTGGCTTTTCTTCTGTCTCGGCAATGACTGCAATAGCCTTCAGTGTCGGATCAAATTCTTCATCTTTTTAAATCATTCCGACTACCGGCCCAGTGTGAGCAGGCAGGGGATTGTTCATCACATTAGGGTCTTCTTCATCCCTAAGCACTATTTCCTGGACCTCGATGAGATCTTCCACTGCTCTTTTAAGAGTCCAACAATCTTCAATGTCATGCCCCACTGCTCCTAAGTGGTATTCACATCTAGCATCAACTCGGTGCGGGGGGAGGGGGGGCTCGGGGTTCGGTTGGTTTGGGGCCACTGGCTGTAACAGACCTAGCCTGATTAGCTTTTGAAACAAACTTGAATATGATTCACCAATAGGGGTGAACTGATTTCTTTTGAAGGGCTCTCTTGGGAGAAGATTGTATTGGGGAACATTTGGTTGGGTATTATATGGAGCTTGGTAAGGATGGGCATTTCTGGGAAGTGGAGCTCGGCTTTGGGTATAATTTTGTGGTCGCGTATAAGATTGTGCGTTCATCACTACATAGGGAGGCAGTGCCACGACATATGCAACATCTTGATGGGGATAATAGTGTTGTGGGACTTTAGGAAACATATATGATTGGTTGAATTCCCTGTGGTCCCTCTTCGAGCTTGAAGCCATCATGGCTCTCTTTTCTGTCCCGTTTCTGCTTATCAAACCCCCCGAATCGTTCTAAACGACCTGTGATGCAGCCTAAAAAATAGCTTGACTCAAGATTCAGCCCATTTCCAAACCATTTTCGACCATCTCCCCAATTTTGATAGCCTCAGCAAACGGTCTACCCATAGCAGACATCATGTTCTGGAAGTAGTCAGCCTTTTGGGCCTGTAGGAAGATCGTAACCATTTCTGCTTCGTCCATTGGAGGCTTTACCCTGGCAACTTGCTCATGCCATTTGACAATATATTCGCAAAAGCTTTCCACGGTTTTCTTTTTCAAATTAGACAAAGAGTTCCTGTCGGGAGCGATGTCCACATTATACTGGAACTGGCGGACAAAGTCTCGAGCCAAATCATCCCACACATGCCAATGGGTAATTTCTTGATCCGTATACCATTTAGAAGCAATCTCGGTGAGGCTTTCTCCGAAATAGGCCATTAGCAACTCAGCTTTTCCACCCGCACCCCTCAGCTGGTTACAATATCGCTTCAAGTGAGCCATCGGGTCTCCGTGCCCGTCATATTTTTCAAGCTTTCGCATTTTGAAACCAACCGGCAGGTGAACGTTTGGGAACACACATAAATCTAAGTATAAGACATTATTCTGACCACTCAAACCCTGTATGTTCTTTAAGTTTTGCTCTAGGCTTCTTATCTTCCGAGCCATTTCTTCCTGCTCGGGATTTCTCATTGTTCTTTGCTGACCCATGGGAGACTCATATTGCGAGTGTTGAGGGTATAAGTTTGGCTTGGGCACTGTTAGATGTGCCGTAGTGGAGGCTGGTGGTGCAGCAAACATTGCTTGATGTGCCCTTGAATCCGGCGCCTGGGGGTGATCCACAGAAGGCATTCCAGGGCCACTAGACGGAATTAGAGGGTGCCCACATGGGATGAGTAGGTTGGGCGTAAGGATGTTGGAAAGCCCATCTGAACTGGGAATCAGCTCAGACTCAAGATCAGGCTTCAGCAGACTAATAGATAGGACTCTTGTAACTCATAGTTGATAGGTTTAGCTTAGTCTTTTTCATTTTTGTTACTTTGGTGTAATAAGGAGCTCAGGAGCAGTAACAGCAGCAACCGCAGTGAAACCACAGTTACTCGGTAGTCCCAACTACCAAAACTTCTAGAACTACACCGACCTGATTCCTTTATAGCCAAGGATATGTAGGCAACCTTTGAAGCAAGGTTCGGTAAAACTTTTCAAAAACGCTTCACATGGAGTATGCAAATGGGTAAAGTTGTTCATGGTTGCTCACTTTGTCTTTGCCCGAAAACTCTTCGTGTTTCCGAGCAAAGAGGGGCAGCTGTGAGCATGTGATTTTTCACCCACCATATACTCCTACAAAATTCAATAGATAAATTAATTTTATCAATTGTTTTTGCATTGCATATCCATAATTCGTCTTTTTTTTAAATTATTGAAAATTGCATAATTAGGTGCATCATTATCATCAAGGAATTAAATTTATTATTTGTGATTAATCAAATTAAATAACAAACGAATGATGATTATTTGATGTAATGTAGTTTTGATAACTAATTACTAAAATTAATCATTCTTATCCAACAAATTATGGATTTAATTAGGAGTATTAAATTAATTGTTTTACTCTTAATTAGTCTATAATTAGACGGAAATAAGGTCAAATTAATTATGATATTTTTTGAATTTGATTAGGGTTAGTGTTAGTTAAATTAATTTAAGCTTAATTGACCATAGAGTATTAAACCCAGGTCCAAAAAATAACACAACACCCCAGCCCAATTGAACCCAATCCGGCATGCCCCAACCTTAAACCAAACAACACTGTTTAGCCTATCCTTCACCTCAACCGTTGGATCATTTTGATCCAACGGTCCGGAATTAGGTACCTGAGAGATATTTAACTGTTTCAAAACCCCACCCCCTTCTCTCAAAGCCTAAGTCCTACACCCCATACCAGCCCCTCTCTCTTCTCTCTTAACCTCCGCCTAAATCCGCCATCCACCTCCCTTGCTCCGCCGGCCGAAAATCGCCATCGGCGGCGGAGCTCCACCAATCAACTCCAGATTTTCACCAGGTCATCATATCCTCCCCCTCTTTTCGTATATCCCACTAGTTTTCCCCAACTAGGTCCACGGTCGCTCTAATTCCAGATCTCAGATTCGAAATCTTAGATTTGGCCCATTCAGACTTTTCCGTTCGATCTTGGGCCATATGAACTAAAGACCTCCATTAATCGATAGCTCTTGTTGAGAGCAATCGATTAATGGTCGTGCGAGTTCATACTTTCCCCCATGAAACTTAGCCCGGTCAAGGCTGCTTCTCCATTTAAACGAACCTGGAAGTAAGTCCTTCTCCGTTTTCCCTTTGTTATTTTCAGTATGTGATTTTGTTAGAATGCATGGTTTAGGTTTTACTCTGTTTGTTTGTTCATGTTGGACACTGATCCTTTAGAATTTAGGTATCCTTAGCATACGCAACCTTCCCTCCCTTGCCATTTGTATGTTCATTCTTTCCTGGAAATGAAGTTAATTTCGTTTAATTGATTGACAGTCTGTGTGGAAAAATGGATTAGCAAAGTTAAATTAACTGGTCATTTTCTAAGATTCCTAGTGTTCCCGTGAATGATTAATTCTGGTTTTACTCAGTCAACTGTTTAGCCTTTAAGACTCAGTTTCTTCCTAATTGAATTAAGTGAAGGAATTTGTTGATTCCCTGATTGGGTTAGACCATGGTTACCTTTAGGTTAAATAAGTTCTATGTTGCCCCAAAACTTTAAAAAAATTACAATTTGAAGCAATTTTAGTCTTGTTCAATGCTAGAACCATCTAGTTGGATCTCTGAAATTAAATAAAGTCAGTATCTATGGAATATTTGAAATAATCAATTTTAAAAGGGTAAAATGTACAATTTATAAAATAGGACATCAGAAGGTTCTAGTATTGTGCAGCTGTCCCATTTTGCACATGCCAAAATACTGGATTTGGGCCTGAAAAGGACAAACAACTGTCCAAGTATAGGAATAATCTTATTTTTAGGGCAGAATATGCTTTTTAGATACCATATTAAGTTACACTATAAAAGAAAAGGACTCCTACATTATAGGTCAGAGGAGAAAACATAGCAGCGGCTGCTCACAAACAAAAACAAAAATCAAAATACCAGTGGATAAGCAAAAATAGAAAATATGGTTTTTCTCTTTTAACGAAAAATACGTCAGTTTGTGACTTTGGTTCTGGTTTTATGTTTCTTCCTTGGTGTTCTGATTTTGAGATCCTAAATACTCCTGCTCGAAATTTCTGGGGATGGATTCCTGCTGTGATTCCTGATTTTGTTGTTGTTTCTCCTCAGCTCCAACCAAGAATTTATTATATTTCTTCTTCTCTTGGCTTTTTACTACTATGGGTATGTAGATCTCAGCTAATATCCTCTATGTTGACTTTTACGAAATGGAATATGATCTCTTCTGTCTCTGGATGAGTTTTTTTCTTCGTGTTGTTTGCTTCAGCTTTGTAGTTCTAAACTTGTCCTAAATTCCTAGCCGTTATTGAATTTGTAGTGTCATAGAAGTACTTTTCTCTAAATTCTCAAAGTGTTCATGTGTGGATGAGATTATATATGGTATTTGTGTGATGATTTAATGTTATTTGTTCTGGTTAACCTCTGAATTAGCTAATCACCTCTTTTCTTTGTTTTAATGAAATGGTTGTTGGAGTCTCACCTGAAAAAAAGAGAATCTCGACACTGTTTAGCCCCATGAGGCAGGTCAAGAACATTATCGACTTGCAAATCAGCTTTGTAGCTGCTTTTGCAAGCCAAAGATTGTGGGAAAAGCTTGAAACAAGCAAACATTTCGGAGCCAAGCTCATGTATCCCATTTAGGAGTTCCCTATGAACCAGATTTAGATTCTTTCTATTGTTCTCACATTAAGTCTTGGTGTTTTCGATTCAGCAACTTACTGTTAAGTATTCTTTATAAAATTTGTATAAACGTTTATAACTGCATCCAAATTTTGACTCTTGTAATTAATAGTCGTAGGCATGATCTTATATTTAGGAGTTTTTCACTTTAGACAAAAGGAATTGTTCGCTTGATGGCCTTTACTATTTACCTTCAGCATGTTCTTAAAATTATAGCTATGTTCTGTTGAAAAATGAAGGTCCTTTGGTGTCCCACATGTTAAAGTTTCCCTTTATAAATCTGTTGTGAATTACGTTCTGTACATGACTAGTTTTTGTTTACTACGTTTTCCTCTGTTTATAAAGGTCTCATGAAATTCAATATTGCAAATTAAAAGCAAATTCAATGACTAAGAAGATGTTTCACATAGTTGTAGGTGCATATATATATGTGAAGTGTTTTCTGTTAATATATTCTTGCTCTTTTGTCAAACTAAAAATAATATCTGATTAAGAGAATCTAATTTGCTAATAAATTAGTAGTGTTACTTGCAAAATAGCCTAAATTAGGATTTGGCCTAAGGGTTAATTGACAAATTGGGCTAAAACATGGCCATAGCCCAAACACTTGTCCTTTAGGGTAGTAAATCTAATTCTAGATGACTTTGTACATATCCTATAGGCTAAGGATACCTCTTTTTAGATTAAAATTATAAAACTTAGTGAATAATCAAATATTGCTTCAAATGAGACTTTTCAACCGTCACGACCATAGTCATGACCATATATAACCTACACTCGGGTGTGTCAACTCATGCTCGTGACTCTAACTCAATACAATAATAAAATCACATGTTGCAATCGCGGGTGCATTTCATGTGGCGCGATTGATATGTCCAAAAACAACAAGTGCGCGTCATCGTGACTTGTTTCAAGATAAATCCATAAATATCAAAAATAGTTTATATACATATCCTGTAATCTAAAAATACCTCTTTTAGATAAAACAAACGACAAAACTTAGAGAATAATCGAGTTTTGCTTCAAATAAGCATTTTTAAACGTCACGACCATAGTCATGACTATATAATCTACACTCGGGCGTGGCAACTCATGTCCCCGACCTTAAATCCAAACAATAATAAAAAATATCACATCTTGTAATCGCGGGTGCATTTCATGTGGCGCGTTTACAATGTGTCCAAAATAACAAGTGCACACCATCGTGACTTGTTTCAAGATAAATCCATAAATATTAAAAGCGGGTAAAAGTTAAAAGGGATAAATGCACGATAGGCTAAAATACGTAAATAATCAGATAACTTAGGCCAAATATTAATAGTTAAGCGACCGTGCTAGAACCACGGAACTCGGGAATGCCTAACACCTTCTCCCAGGTTAACAGAATTCCTTACTCGGATTTCTGGTTCGCAGACAACTTAAAACAGAGTCTAAAATTCCTCGATTTGGGATTTTAATAAACGGTGTCCCAGAACATCGTCAAAAATCCGGGTGGCGACTCTGAAAAATAAATAAAATAATCCTAAAATCGAATAATGTCACTTTAATTGGAAAAACTCCCTTATCCCACCCTTTTCGGGAGGAAAAAGGAGGCGTGACACTTGCGTTATGTCTATTTCGTTCATCTCGATCCTTTCTTGATCTTGATGAGGATGAGCTCGTACCTCTATTTGACAGTCTGTATTCTGACCGTGTGTTTTCAAATTTGGAACGCGTTTCTCGTCCCGAAGGTCCTATATATGGATCGTACCTGTTTTTACCAGTTCTCCTTTCTGGTTCGGAGTGTCTAGAACTGGTCATGTCTTCTGCTTTTGAATGAGCAATGGTATCTTCTTCTATTCGTAACTTGGTGATGTCCCTGTTATAGACATCGTTCTATGTTGTGGCTGGTAACTCTCTCAAGCTTTCCTTGAGTCTTCTCATAGCTTCTAAGCTTCTATCATTTAAATTACTTGCAAATGCCATTGCTGCCCAATTGTCAGGCACTCTTGGTAGAAGCATTCTTTCTCGTTGAAACCTGTCTACAAACTCACGGAGCAACTCCGTGTCTCCTTGTTTTATTTTGAATTCCTTTTTCGACTTTTTGTGCACTGGAGTGTGCTATCTGCAAGCTCAGCAAAAGAGTCAATAAAATTTTCAGGTAAAAGAGAATAACATGTTAGCACTCCTTTGGTGAGTGTTTCTCCGAACTTCTTGACCAGTACTGATTTAATTTCTTGCTTAGTCAAGTCGTTGCCTTTTACTCCTGTGGCAAAAGCAGTGACATGATCACATGGATCGGTTGTCCCATCGTACTTGGGAATATCAGGTATTTTGAATTTTTTGGAAATAGGCAAGGGTGCTGCACTTGGCTTCCAAGGTTGTTGAGAATATCTATCAACGTCAATACCCTTGATGACAGGTGGTACTCCAGGAATTTGCTTGATTCGATCGTTTTGTTCCTTCACATGTTTCTGCAAGGTCAGTAATAAAGATTGTAAATCTGAATTATTGGACATATCTGGTCTTGCTTCGAGAGACTCATTCGGAGTGCCTCTACTTCCTGAGTTTGCTAATCCGGGTTGTGAATTTTCCACAGTTGCGGTGTTGTTAGGAGGAGGCGTAGGTGATACAGCTGGTAGCCCCCTCATGAAATCTTGTAAGGCTTCATTCACATATTCACCAACCATTTGTTTTACAAGGTCTTGTTCTCCTGTTTGTTCATTTCCATTGTGATCATTGTTTTGAGTCATAGAGCTCCCTGGGTATTGAACCCTTGAACCTCTTGGGGATCCCTGAGGTGATGGAACTGGAGTTCCAGTTGTTTGTTGGTTGTTGTCATTGGCATTTGACATGATTCACAAACAGTTGTTTGAGAAAAAACAAAGATTATCAGATTCCTGGTAGCGGAACTAATTTATTTAACCAAAGAATTAAATTCATTCTCTGCCAAAGCTATTTTAAAAAGTACTCGGGCTTCTGATAACCAATAAAATAAGCTAATAAGTATAATTAGACTTGTAAATAGAAAGCAACAAAGATGCGTAAAAGTAAGTGTGTTTCAATAGTGGTTCGAACGTGTCCTTACAAGTTATATTTTACTCCCTTTTATAGGGAATTTTCTTAATATAACGTCTACTCTTCTTAATGATTGAGCATTAATGACTAATAATGGAATTAATGTAATGTTACAATGGTTAATCATAATTGTTACGTGAAGATTATGTAACGTTTCGCTCATTGATTGAAGATCTTCGAATCTGCCCTTTATTTTGCCTTGATTCATTCTGACCGTGGCTCTTCATCTCCTCAATTAGATTGAGATTCCCGTATCTAATTACCTTGTGGGTATGATATTCCGTTCCTCTTTGTCTCGTGCGTCTTTGTAAAGTTGAAATCAGTTGTCATGTTTTCATTGCTCCACATGGATTGCCTTGTCATCTGAGTTAATACACGTGTGAAGCATATTTTACCAATACAATATGCTTCCACGACCTTCCGCACAAGGTAACAAGTCTGCACACCCATGCCACCAGTCACACTAACGCTGTAAAGCAAATCAAGAATCCATAACAGGATGCAAGGCCTCTTTCACAAATCACCGGTCTTAGGTGACGCTGAAGACAATACCAACTTACGTTATGCATTCAAATCCCTTTCATGCTCATCCAAGCTTGTGACATCCTTGCCAACACCGAACTGCAACCTTGATTCTCGCTTCCAAATTTCATATCGCTCACTGCCAATATGCGATAGCACACGAATTTCATCATAACTCCCGAACCACTATTAGGGTGAACACTTCATCACATAGAAACTTTTTACCTAACTCATTCAAAGAGAACCATAACAACATGCGAGTGAATTATCATAACCATAGAACATTCAAATCCTCAAGTAGTGGTCTAAACCACCATAACCCTTCTGGTATCCGCCACACAACAGGCCAAAATACTTGGATATTTCTAAATAGAATCGATTATGCGGTCATCAAGCCTCGCACATACCGCCACAAATCACATGCGTAACCTAATCACGCTGGAGGTACTGATAACTGCCACCATCATGCCAATTCAACCATGTCTAACACGCCTGACTTCTTCTAACTTTTTCTTAACTTGTCTTAGAAATAAATATAACTCCACCTAATACATAACGACTCAATCTGCACTCCTCCCAAGTGGCCTTGTATCAAGAGACCATGCTGTCTCAAATCCCACAAACCATATCATACCCTCCTTGTGCGCGTGCTCGCATACTCAACTAAAACACCCATTCCAAAAATTCCTCTACGAATCTGAAGTCTGCAAGTCGAAAATATCATTGAACATTCCGATCCTCTTATTAATATCTGCCGCAAAAGCTCGATTCTTAACCATATTTAGGCACTGCATTCTAACCTTTGAATTCACTAGGACCGTTGTTAAGAGTCACCCACTCTGGCTTGGTCCCGAATATAATCAACTCCAAGATTCTTTCTTCATTGTCGACATAATCTTGCACAACCAACCTGCCCAATTCCTCGAAATCCTTCTGTTAGCATTTCATGAACACTCTAAAACTCTAGCAACATTCACATATTCAACCTCTTACTAGATAGTCAGTAAAAAAAAATCGCAGAAATTTTGCCAACCACGCGACCGCTGACCTGATCATAGGAGATAACCCACCTATGGAAATTACATGCCGACATCTTCCAACGTTGCTGCACAGGGTACAATCACTACGGCATCAATAACCCATCCTGATCCCGTTCTCATTCACCAACTGTACCAGTCCGTTCACTCTTTATGGACGTCAACTAAATGTGAGACAATACCTTCCAATTCAAAGTTATATTACATCCTTCTTCATATCAAGCAACTCCTTTCAATTGCATCCAATATCCCACCGTATAATAGCCAGTATTACAAATTAAGCCCGAGGACCCAATCACTATCCACTAAAATTCCCAAATCGCTCTAAACAATTCCTCAAAGTGTGTGGTTACCCTGTCACTGAACCCATATGATACTCCGCCACTCTCACACTTTGGTTACGCAACTACTCGAATTTTTCTTCTTACACCTGGCATTCCAGAAATTTAACCACCGCCTGACACTTCCCACACGTTCTTCCTCATCCTTTGCTGCCGAGTTGTTGCCTTAAATCAATATTTATCTCTGTAGCACTTGAACCGATAGACCGCTAATAAATTCACCCATTTACAAAGATTCCCCTTATCGAGCCGCCGGCATTAGAAACACCTATTCAACCTTGAACCACCGCACCTCGCGATCTCTGACAACCACTCCTCCAATACTATCTCTCAATATCCTGTCCCAAAGGGCGACTTGTAGAAGACCATAACACCGACGATCTCAACACACTCAATCGAGGTCGATGACACCATGTCACAGATGAAAATTCCACCACACGTGAAAACACCAAGTCTCATTACTCTATTAACCCAAACCTGAACATTTTTAGCCCTATCGCCTTTCCTCCGCCGGAAAATAGAATATTCAATCCCTAAAACTTGCACTGAGTAAACATCCTTCGAAGTCATTCACTGCTTCAACAACATCCTACTATTACACCACATTGTGTGATAGAAACGCACGAGTTTTCATAACAGTTAATGCTAAATCTTCAAAACCTTAGGTAATACTGATACCGATCTGAAACGATGGAACGAACTTCCGCAAGGTAACGAAAATAGCCCAAATGACTACGCATAGAGAAACATCCCCCACCACATTTGTGGTACCATTACAATTCCTCAAATTCCCGATGTATAGCAAGCGCTTCCCGTCGCGTAAGATTGAGTAGGAAGAAACATAGGCATAAGCCTCAAAGAAATCAAATCGCGCGATGAAGAATCAAGAAAGGAAGTACTCCTAACAGCCATGTAGGCTCTCGAAGATGAGTACAGACGTTTCAGTACCGATCCGTAAGACTCTACTAGACTTTCTCATGACTCGTGAAACCTAATGAAACCTAGTGCTCTGATTCCATGTTGTCCCGACCTAAATCCAATAAAGGTCGTGATAAAGCCGGACTCCACTGTCAGGCAAGCCAACACCAAGAAGTTAATTAAAATTTTAGTTTAATACTCTTGAAATCATTCCTTTTCATTACATTAAATAATAGCCAACGAGCTTCCACTAAGTAAACAATAATGTCTTTAACAAATTTAAATAATGAATAAATCCCGTAGTCACCCCAGATTCCGGTGTCACATGTGCATGAGTAATTTCTAGGAAACAAATGAAATACAATACCCGTCCGGAATACAAATAGCACGGTAGGGGAAATACAACACAATACTCTGAATGAGACTCTGCTGGCTGCGGGTCGTCTCAAGAGGTGCAGCTCACCTAAGTCTCCATATCAACCATGCCGATGTGCCAAGCTAGGCCACTAGACATACGTGTGCATGTGCAACATAAATGCACATCAAGTGTAGTATGAGTACAAAAACAACATGTGCCCAGTAAGTATCTCGCCTAACCTCGAAAAGCTAGTGACGAGAGGTCGACTTTGACACTTACTAGAGGTCAAATTAATATAATTAAGTGTGACGCTAAGCATGGATGTTATAATTAAATAACAAATAACAATAGGAAAGGACAACTTCTTTCATCATTATAAATTTTAGTTTCTGTCATTTCAGTTAACAACTTATATCTCAAGGCAATTTAACAGTTCTAATCACATAAAGTACCCAGCAAATTTCATGCGCAAGTAATGCCGAGGTCGTACGGCCCGATCCAACATAAATATAAATTGTGCACTGCCGGAGGGTAGAACAGCGCGAATTATAGATGCATCTATTACCCCGCTCGCGAATCATACATGTGATGCGGTCAAATGTAAATACACACGTTCAAATAGTCAATCAAGAATTTACTAGGGAACATTTATCCCAAGAAAAGTCAATCCTCTTTTCACAATTAGAAAAATGAAGTTTAACTTATTTAGAATTTACTAATTTGATATGATTTAAGCAATTTAAATTTTTAATAAGGTTACAAATATTTCAAGTATAGCATGCTTTTAGGCCCTATACTATCCGGACATAAGCACAATAGTAGCTACGCACGGACTCTCATCACCTCGTGCATACGTAGCTCCCCACAAATAGTATAGCACATAATTAATTATTTCACCAATGGGGACAAATTCTCTCTTACAAGGTTAGAAAGGAGACTTACCTCGCTCCGAAGTTCCATAACCGGCTTCCAAGCCCTTCCGATGACTCAAATTGATGCACAACGCCCCCGGGTCATCCAAAATTCAATCTGGGCATATGCCCAAGTCCGAAATCATCATACGAACCTGTTGGAACATCCAGATCGCGATTCCAAGGTCGTTTACTCAAAAATCACCACATAACTAATTCTTCCAACTTAAAGCTTCTGAAATGAGAATTCTCTTTCCAAAGCGACTCTGAACTTCCCGAAATTCAATTCCGACCACGCGTGCAAGTCATGATACATGAAGTGAAGCTACTCATGGCCCCAAACCGTTGAACGACGCGCTAGATCTCAACATGACCGGTCGGGTCGTTACAAGTAGTAATAGTAATAATGTAGGAACAGAATTCGATAGTTCTAAATTCAAGTAACCTGCTGGCTGCTACATTTTCTCTTCGTCTAATAGCCAGTTTGGCCAAACTTCAAAAATCAGCTTATTTTGAGAAGCGTTTTTGTTCTTCAAAAGTGCTCTTCTCAAAAGTATTTTTTGGCGAGAATCAGTTTGGTTTTGGCTAATTAATTTGAAAAACACTTCTGAGCAGTAATTAGTGTTTGACTAAGCTTTTAAAAACTGCTTCTAAATTTATTTTTCTCAAACGTGCTTTTCAAAATAGTTCTTTTGGAGAGAATACTTTTTTCTCCTTCTCCAAAATTACTTTTATTTCTCCTCAGAAGCACTTTTTTTTATTCCAAAAGCTTGACCAAACACTTTAAGTTTGTAAAACATACTTTTTTTGAAAAAAAAATATTTCTAGGATTGGAGAAGCTTGACCAAACATGCTATAAATCATTCTTCGTTTCTTTTATTTCTCTCGTAATTTCTATAACGTGGAGACCAAATAGAGTTGGTATTACTGAATCTATCCCAAAGGCATCTAAATTATAAAACAAATCAGTACATACCGCTGGTTACATCAAAAAATTTTAACGATTCTCAAACTGTTTAGTTTTAGAGTAGTTAGCATCACTTTCCTTTTAAAGGAATAACCTCTTTACATTTTAATATCGGTTTCGCTAGACAGTGATGGATTGACGCATTCTCAATCTATTTCTATATGATAGTACAAAAAAAGAGACAACTTGTTTCTATTTAACCAAAAATAAGTACAACAATTAAATTTATATGCTATTTAAAGGATGGTTTAATTCAATACGAATAATTAAGAATAATATATAAATGGAAGACAAAATAAACGATCAAACCAAGCGCAATGTAATGACCAAGTCTGATCTTAACAATGAAACTCGTCCTCGATTGGACCTTCGGTACAAGCTCGGTCGTGAGTAAAGAAATGAACAATTGGTACGGACTTGAACAATAGCTAAAAGATAAAAGTAATTTTTTGTTGCTTTGAAATGCGTGTTATAATGTGTCAGACTAAAGAAATTTTTTCTCTTTATATAGTAGGAGAATTTCAGTCTCAGCACGCGTCTAAAAAAGGTAAAAATATTCTTTTTTCGATAATTATTAATCTATAATTGATAATGAACGGGATTCACGCGGTAAAATCCGGTTGAGGGTGAATATTACGTCCCTCTATCCATCATGCATAATAGTTTACCGCGTATCCCGAGGCGCAGAAGTCATACTTGGTCCGGGTACGTCGTTTTACCGTGCCCGATCTCAAATACATCGCTCATTCTTCCAGGGTCTCGATACAAGGGGTTCCTGGCCTCGATTATAATTACGTTGAGTCGTGCTTCCCCTTCATTCTCTCATCGGGAAATTGCGGAATTTTTTTTTACACAGATAGTCCCCTCGTTTTTTGGAGAGTAGATTTATCGAAGCGACAAGAGGCGATAAATTAACCATGGTTCCTTCAACCGAGCTGACGAGTCCGCGAAACGTCCCATCAGTCACATCATTCTGATTTTGGACACGTGTCAACCACCGGTTGACTGTCCTCGAATGCAAAACGTCACGCACTGATTACCATTCCTCTATAAAGCTCCGACCTCTTTTTCACTTTTTTACTTTCCGATTCCAGAGCTCTTTGATTTACCCTCGAATTCTCCACTCAACTCTAACCCCTTCAAATCTTTATTTATTTCTTTCCAGATCTTCGTATCTTCATCCTCATCTTCAAACCTTTCATATTTTTCTTCAAGCCTTCATATTTTTCTTCAAACCTTCATATTTTCAAGAATACGATGGCAAAAACTTCCAAATTCGTGCCCAACGAATCACCCCTTTAACTTACAACCCTGCCACAAATGCCGAGGTGATCGTTCCTAAGGTGGTCCTGGAACCTCCTTTGAAGAGTTTCGTTCCTGGGGGCTGTTCCACTGAAAACGACTTCAAAGTTGAGAAGGCTTCTAGTAATCAAGACCGAGGCGAGAGGGTATGGAGGTATATATCCTCCATTACCGAAGATATACTCCCCACAGTCCGGGTAAGGATGTGGTTGTCCTCGGTCCCAACGAGGACATTATTACTCACTTGAAGAGGTACCTAAGTGTTTACACTTACCCCTTCACGTTTGCCCCGATGTACCCTATAATTCAACTTCTACAAGATGTACGAGGTCTGTCTTGGGCAAATCCACCTGTCCCTTTGGATGTCGTAATCCTCCTCCGCTATTTCGTTAATAACACCGAAGCACCTCGGTTTACCCTCGACCACCTGCTTCGTCTCTACAGTCCCCTAGTTTTTCGAGGTGTTTGATCAAGCTCGTATGATGAGCGAGCAAAGATCCGTTCTCGACCATCAATGAAGATCGAGATCGGGGTTGGCAGGGTAGGTTAGTTTGGGTGAATACCGAAGATCCCCCCCCCCCCCCCCCATTTTTACCGTTCCATGAAAAAGTGGAACATGGACCGTAAGTTTTCTTTCTTCCCTTAGTATTTTGGTACTTTCTTCGTTCTTTTTCTAATTCCATGTGCCTATCATCATGCAACAATCACCCGAGTTCCCAATGCATTCCCCCGCTTCAAGAAGTGGATCGAGGGGATCTGCAAACATATGTCACTTTGAGCGTGAATGACGCAGCCTTTCAAAGGGCAGGTGGGAGGCCCGTTCCCATAGAGAGTCCTTCTTCCGAACAATTCTACTCTCACACCTGACCTTCATTCCTACTAAGTCTTACCCAAGACGACTAAGCTTCGGCCATTAGATGGAGATGCGGCTCTATTCTCACTCGTTGAACCTTCTGCTCCGGGACAGCCCAGGGTTGATGTACGGAAGGAGAAAAAGAAAAAGAGGAAATCCTTAGGCTCCCAGACATCGGGGTCAAGAGGAAGAGTGTGGCAATTCAGGATCGGAAAATCACCAGAGGAGCACTCGGGCCAGAGCACCAGGATCCGAATCTCTCTTCCGGCTCAGGGATTACCCTGAAGATGACGACCTATAATTTGTCGTCTGTGGGTCAACAACTGATGATGAGGAACAGACGGCTACCAGATATAGCACCGAGGGGCCGATCTTTCAAAAGCCTGGGGATTGGATGGAGAAACAGAGGCTACAACCTCCCAAGAGGCTATCCCTGCTCCGAGGGAAATAGTCGGTGTCATCGACATCGGCAAGTCGCCATCTCATACAGAGTCTATGTTCAAAGAGGCTCAAGTTGAAAAAATAAAAATCAAGTGAGACGGCACGGGGCAAAGATAAGGCCTTTAACATGATTTTCGACGGTACGGACAAGGGAGCATTGGAGGATTACTCCAGGCCTGGTCACCTAGATATCCCAAAAAAGGACAAGCCGGCGGGAGAAGGCGACCCGAGCTTGAGCCTTAAGCTGGTGAGGTAGTTCCCTGCTTCGAGTATGGATCCAGACCATAAAAGAATGGTCATGATTACTATCCTGGCGGACGCTCGGATGTTGTCCGCTCCGGTAGGTATGGCCAGCTATCTTCTTTGCTTGGTAACCGAGTAGGACTAGGCAAAAATGAATGGAGTAGGCACATCAAGCCTCTTCTACGAGGCACAACAGGCACTGAACCAAGTAAGCTCCCTTTTTCTTGTTCCTTTTGGGAATCTTGCAAGTTTCAGCATGTTGTAATGGTCTTATCGTTTTGTTTTTATGGCTTCAATTCTCCACCATGAAAGATTCTTTCGGTCTCGAATGGAAGTCTTCCAACTCGAGTTCGAGCTCAAATAGCAGGTTCGGAAGAAGGATATGCATAGGGCTCTCAGCGAACAACAACATGAGGCTCTCAAAGACCTCTTAATTCTCCGACCCGAACTGGAAAAGGCACAAAAGGAGGCCTTGTTCGTGAAATGGGAGCATGCCGATTTGGTCGAGAAGGTAAGAATCTTGTAGGCTAAAAATGAGAAGCTACTCGTGATGACTAATGATGCAACTTCGCAGGTCTAAGAGAAGGTAGACTTGATTGACCATCTCCAGGGCGAGATGAACGAGGTCCTGACTACAACCGAGGCGCTGAAGAGCAGGATGTACTTGCTGGCCTCAGAAAAGGAGGCTTCAACATAGGAGCTAGCATCAGTCAAGGACTAGCTCTGGGTGGCAAAGGACAAAGCCGACAAGTGGTCTCGTCTAAACGACAAACTCGGGGCATAATTGGGTTCAATAGTTTTTGAACGGGACGTTATTGGCCGGGAATACACTCTACTGAAGTCCAAAATAGAGACAATCTGGATTGATTCCTCCGAGATTGGACAAATACTGGCCTAGTATAAACCCGAGGCCAATTTAAGAACAAAAATCGTGTACATAAAGTGGTTGTCTCGAGGGGAGACCCTCGAGGAGATTCATGCTCGGGGTTTCGACTTGTCAGTTGATATTGAAGAGGCCAAAAGAATTGAGGCTGAGGCGAAAGAACTTTATGAGCCGGAAGGTCCCGAAGGCTCCAAAGGTTCCAATGGTTCTGGTGCCGAGTCGAGCTCTGGTGAAGATGAGGTGGATATGTCTTGGCTCTTTTTTGGTTTCATTCTGAGGTTGTTTTATCATGCCTTTATATATAATTTTTGAAATGTATATAAAATTATCCCTTTGGCAACACCATGTTTTTACTTTTCAGCATCTTTTTGCAATCTTTTATTTGTGTATCGTCCCTAATGCCTTAGCATAGACTCAAACGTAATATGGAGCATCCATCTTCCGGAAGTCGGAATGGGGCTCGATTTTGATGGCAACTCTAGATTACTCGTGGCTTCAAAATTTCGATAAAATCAAAGGCCATTAAGATACTTAAGTGTTTTAGTCATATACGACAATGTTTTTTCGGAGGGTAACCCTTTAATATGTTTTGATTACATGTAAGGGGCCTTACTTTCTGAGTATGGAATTCGGACGTCTCCTAGCCATTTTAAGGCGGCCTTAGCCTTTTATATTTGGTCACTGCTTAATAGGCTCGGCCCATCGGGGATCCGATAGCCCGGGTCATCCAAATATTTATCGGGCGACAGTCCCTGAGTCGGGGTAGCCCATGGGCTTCAGGATTTAGGATATGTTGTGAAGCATCGACGAAGATAAATGTCTAGTAGTAAAGTATGGAGGAAGCAAAAATTTCTTTCGTTGCTTTATATGTAGAGTACATAACCGGAAGCGCATAAACGTTGTGTCGTGGCTAGAGTGGGCTACATGGGTATGGTTCGTTTGACCTCTTGACCCTTACAATGAATCCTAACCACCAAGCCTTGGCTTTTGACATGTAAAATTTGCCCTTTCTAAAGATCTTAACCTAGGGGTAATGGCCCCCAGCATTGAGCTGAACTTGTGAAGGCCCGAATACTATTGGTATAGTGCAAGCGATCAATAATTTTGATTTAAGGCCGGTCTTCAAAACTAAGGTAGCATATTTTACTTTAAAAACCTTGCCGAAAAACTCACCGGGATAAAAACGGTTCAAGTGAAAAAGAGTATAACATGTGCTTTTAGACCTAATTGTCACATATGCCCTTGGCTGAGTACCTGCATAAGTTGGTCCATATTATAACGAAATTAAAAAGGAAATTGAGTTCGTACCTTAGTAGTAGTATCGCTTTAAGTGTGCCACGTTCCAATTGTTCGGTAGTTGTATACCTTTTACTAACTCAAGTTTATACGAGCCTTTGCCAGTTATTCCGTCAACTATATACGACACTTCCCAATTCGGATCATGTTTTCTGTCATTTGGGTTCCCGATGTGTAGCGTTACTTTTCTCAATACCATGTCCCCGATTTGAAAATGTCGAAGGTTGGATCTTCGATTGTTGTACCTCCCTACTCGCTGCTCTGGGCGGCCAACCAGAGCAGGGCGACTTCCTGCCTTTCATCCAATAATTTCAAGCTCGTGGTCATGGACTCGTCGTTTGACACTTCGGTAGCGTACTGGAACCTGAGGCTCGGTTCCCGTACCTCGACTATTATTAAGTCTTCTTCTCCATAGAATAGAGAGAATGAGGTCTCTCCAGTACTCGACTTTGAAGTTGTACGATATGCATATAAGACATTGGGCAAGATTTTCTTCCACTTTCCCTTTGAATCGATCAATCTCGTTTTCATGTTTTGGAGTATAGTTTTGTTCGTTGATTCCTCTTGTCCGTTCCCACTAGGGTGGTAAGGTGTAGATAATATCTTTTTGATCTTATGGTCTTCGGAAAACTTATTTACCTTGCTACCAACAAATTGTTTTTCGTTGTCGCAAACGATCTCGGTCGATATCCCAAATCAACATATTATGTGAACCCATATGAAGTCGATGACTTCCTTCTCCCGGACCTTCTTCAACGCCTAAGTCTCGACCCACTTGGAAAAATAATCAGTCATAAGTAGTATGTAATGGCCCTTACGGGGCGCCCATGGCAGGGGACCGACTATATCCATTCCCCAATTCATAAACGGCCATGGCAACAGAACCGGGTGAAGCATCTCTCCTGGTTGACATTCTTAGGCTGACCTCGAATTAAGATTTCAAATAACAAGCGTAAAATAGGGTGTGTTATGGAGATTCGTACTAAATCACCACTATTATCCCTAGCTCCACGATGGGCGCCAAACTGTTTACCCCAAAAATGAGTAACAATTAAATTTATATGCGGTTCAAAGGATACGTGGTTTAATTCAATACGAATATTTAAGAATAACAGATAACTGAATTGAAGACAAAATAAATTATCAAACCAAGCGATGTGTAATGTCCAAGCCTGCTCTTAGATTAAACAGTGGAACTTGTCCTCGATTGGGCCCGCGGTTCAAGCTCGGTCGCGAGTGGATAGAAGAACAAATGAGTAATGCCTTGAACAGTAGATAGAAGATAAAAGCAAACTTTTATTCTTTTGAAATGCGTATTATAATGTGTCATCCTAAAGAAAATTTTCTAGAAAAATTTCTCCCTTATACAGTATGAGAATTTGAGTCCCAGCACAAGTCTAAAAAGGTAAAATTCTTCTTTTCCCGGTAATTGTTGATCCATAATTGATACCGAACGGGATTCGTGCCGTAAAAACCGGTAGAGGGCAAATATTACGGCCCCCTATCCCTCATGCATAATTGTTTATCGCGTCTCCCGAGGCTCAGAAGTCATACTTGATTCGGGTACGTCGTTTTGCCGTGTCTGATCTCAAATATATCATTCATTCTTCTTGGATCTCGATACGAGGGGTTCCTGGCCTCGATCATAATTACATCGAGCCGTGCTTCCCCTTCGTTCTCTCCTCGAGAAATCGCGGCAACTTTTACCCCAGATTTTATCCGCACACAATTTTTGCTTTAAAATTGAATAAAAATTCTAAACAAATATTATACATACTAGTAATGAGCTGCATTTTTTAAACTAAGAGTTAGATTCATTTAAACAACTAACTTATTTGAACTAACTTTATAACTTTTTTAGTATAAAACGAGTTAATGATACTTTGCACAATATAATACCAAAAATTGTTGTAAAATAGTAGTTAAAATTTTTTGCATTTAGAAAGTCTCGTTTTGGATCTATTTAGAATAAAAATACGAGGGACAGAGGTATATTGTCGTTCTGCAATGTCAAAGTTATTTTCTTAGGTGGTCACCCAAGTTAGTGGGATATCGTGCCAAAGTTACTTTTGTTTTACTTAGGACAAATAAATCACTTTAGACTAAAAAATAAAAATAAACCACGTATTTAATATCCCATATCAAATTAAAATCTCATTTTTTTAATTATAAAACTCATTTAATACATGCCCCAAGTACACGTCTAATCCACCCAACAAGAAAATAAGCTTACTATCAATATATTAATAAGAAGAACTCTTTTGTTTTCAAGCTACAAGCAATTCTAACACGATTATGGCTACTGTTTCTTATGGCCAATGGTCCATGTTAAGCGGTCAATATATTAATGTTAACTTTTGGTCAATGGTCCAATTGGATACTTACAATAGACATATGATATTGATAAAATATATATAAGTATGTAATCAGAGACCAAAATCACATGTAATCATATGTAGCGTTTGAGAGAACAATTCTCTCTACAAATTTACTAAATTACTCCTCGAAGAACTTGAGTAATGCATTTCTTTTGAAAAGTTTATATCTGAATTCTACTTTAGACCCCTAGAATTTTATGTTTTATCTCGACTGATTTCATGAAGAAATATGAGTAGGGTAGGATAGACTTATTTTCTTGTTGGGTGGGTTATATGGGTACTTGGATCATGTGTTTTATTATTAGAAAATTAGATTTTTAATATGACATGGTATATTAAATATGTGCTTTTATTTTTTGAGTCAAAACGCAATTGTTGAGTGGTTTTTTGCCCTTAATAAAATAAAAGTGACTTTGATAGGATATTCCAATAACTTGGGTGATCATACATGAAATTGACTCGCAATGTCGTGCTTGTAGGTGTTGACATTGATACGAGAGGTTCATCCAAGAGTTTATTTTGATGAATTCAATCTTTAGGTTATTACAATCAAACTTATTATATTTCTGAAATCATGGCTAAAAGCTTTAACAAAAAATTTACATATATATTTATAAGCTCAAACACATTATCATGTCATGAGCCTCAATTTATGTTTGAATACATAAATTTATGGGACATTTTTTCTGGAATAACAAAAATGTATGAAAAGAATTGTTACTGTTAGGAATAAATATAATATAATACAACAAGTAGAGCATGCAATTCACATAATAAAATACTGAATACGCTGTGACTGATTTTGAAACCAGAATTTAAACTTATAACTGAAAGCTGAAATCGAAACTAAAACTAAAATTGAAAACTGAGCCAACAACTGATGACTGGAAACTAAATAAGCTGAGTCTAAATCTGATATATATGAAACTAAAGATGAAATACCCCTCTAAGTGGATGAACTTGAATTTTTGTCCACACTTGTCTAATGAACAGAACTTCAAGTTTAACAAGTGTTGCTCCTCAGTGCAACACTTTTACTTTTGACCTTGAGTTCGGCTACGGGGCAAGCTTGGATTAAAAATTAAAGAACATTGCAAAAAGCATAAAAAAAATTTCTGAAAAAAGGGTCTGTAACTTTTAGAATCCGAAAAATCGAATTCTGAACCAAATCGAATTAATTTGGTATTTCGGTTTCGGTTTTTTCGATATTTTAATTTATTTTGGTACGAAAATTTTGGTAATTCGGTTCGGTATACGATATTGGAATTTTGGTATTTCGGTATACCGAAATAGTGTAGTCCAAGCCTAATATTTTTTTATTTTATTTTTTAGCCCAATAACCTTAAGGCCACACCCCAAAAGTTCAAAACACCTATTAATTTAATATTTCTCATATTACTACTAATATAACAAAAAGAGTAAAATTGATATCTTAAACTATGAGTAGAAAAGTATTTAGAATCAATAGAAAAGGTTTTCTTTTTAATGACTTATTTTGCAAACTTTAAATTAAAAAGTGAGATAGTTATTTTTATTTCAATTTGAATATTTAACTAATATTATTTCGATAAAAACATTTCAATAACCAAATACCGAACCGAATTCTTAAATACCCAACCGAATTAGCGAATGTACGCCCCTAATTGGGCTTTTCAACTGAAATCCAGTCGGTAAATCTTCTTTGTTCGGTCCATTATCAGACTACCGGCGAAACGAAGCTTGTGAACTGCAAAAGGAAGGTTCCGACAATCAACGTCTCCGGGAATGAGTGCAGGTGAATTGACTTTTCTGTGTCATTTCTTTTGGGGTTTATGCTCTCAATTTTATAAATATAAGTCACGATAGTAGATTCTTTAACTTAATATAAATCTTAAAGAAGCATAATTTTTTTTTCTTTAGATAATTTAGATTATGGTTCTGTCTATGTAACTTTTTAAGGTTAAAATACGAAGAAATAAATACAGATGATTTATTAACTGATAGATTAGTCTGGAGGAAGGTTTTTTTTGGTAATTAAACAACTTTATTACCATGTAAATATGTACAAAGTATAACAACTAACTGAGTTTGGACATGCAGCCCCAAACTCAGTATCAACTTCCTTCTCTAGTCTACTCTAAGGATAGAAATTTAATTTTTGCAATTCATTCCTTGTACTAATCATGTCATATCCTATACAATGTATCTCCTGTACTATTAACTTTGTAATAGCATCGCTGCTTCTTTTCTCTTGCTGGAATAGTCTTCGATTCCGTTCCATCCATATCTGATACACAACATTTGTAACACGCAGTCTATAACTTTCACCCCTTTGCCCTTCATATGATCAACTATCCAGTCGAGCTCTTCATTCCAGCCAGTTGCTCGTCGACCTATACCCATCAATGTTAGCATCTTCTCCCATATTCCTGCTGAGAATGTGCACTTAAAGAACAAGTGTTGGTGGCTCTCGAACTCTTGATCACACAGTGGACAGACTGGACTAACTTGTAGTCCCCAGCTATTTAGTCTGGCTTTTGTATATAACTTCTCTTGAACAACAAGATATAATATGAATTTCCACTTTGGACAACCTTTATTATTACGTAGCAGTCTGCTCCATTTATCACTTGGGGATTCTCCTCTCAGTTGGTTGTACATTCTTCTGATAGCATAAGTTTCAGTCCCTAGTACCTTTCCAATATCTAAACCAGCTTCAGTTATATACTTCCCAGCCTGTAGTATCTTCCTGATTACTCATGAGGCTTGCTTCACTTCTACTTGCCATGGATTTCTGCCTTTTATGTAATACACATGCACTCATCTAATCCATAGTTTATCCTTCTTTATACATATGTTCCACAAATGTTTGATTAAAGCTGCCATGTTCCATGTAGTGATCTAGTAATATTTAGACCTCCTTTAGACTTAGGCCTACACAGTTTCTCCCAAGCCACCAATGCTTTATTGCTTGAGTTTGTGTCTCCAGTCCAGAGAAATCTTCTGCACACACTTTCTATCATATGTAGTATTTTCTTTGGCAATAGGAAGATTTGTGACCTGAAAGCTTGAATGGCAATCAGGACACAACTGTAGTTTTCCTGCATAGCTGAGAAACTTGGTTGTCCATGTTTTATCTTCCCCGGTATTTTATCTAACAGTGGTTGGCATTGGCTTATTGACAGTCTCCTTGAGCTCAAAGGAACTCCTAAATATCTGAAAGGGAGTTCTCCTATAGTGAAACCAGTAGCTTTGATAATTTCCTATTGCACTGTTATAGGTACTCCGCCAAAGTACATGCAACTCTTACTTTGGTTGGCAATGAGTCCAGAAGCTTTTGAAAATCCATTGAAACATTCACACAGTAACTGTACAGACACCACATCCCCTCTACAAAATAATAGCAAGTCATCAGCAAAACTGAGCTGTACAATGCTCAGTTTCTCACATCTTGGATGATAATTGAAATTAGGTTCCTCCTTCAGTTATTTCAAGTTTCTAGTTAGGTACTCCATAGCTAGTACAAAGAGTAATGGTGACATTGGATCACCCTGCCTCACCCCCCTTTTTGCATCAAATGGCATAGTTGGACTACCATTTATAGAGATGGAATAAGAAACAGTTTGAAGACATTCCATAATCCACCCTATGAATACTTTAGGAAAGCATAATCCAGCTAATACCTGCTCCAAGAACACCCATTCAAGTGAATCATAAGCCTTTTGCATGTCAATCTTAATCATACACCTAGGTGAGGTTCCCATCCTTCCATAACCTTTTATTAGCTCATGACTCAGTAGCACATTGTCTATCAAACCTCTCCCTAGTATAAATGTTGTTTGACTTTCATCCACCAATGTATTCATCACTTGCCTCAGTCTGCCTGTCAATGTAGTGCAACATGATATAGGTCTATATTCTCTTATTGAATTTGGATGTTTTACTTTAGGAATAAGAGTAACTATTGTGTTGTTTATTGGTTTGAATATTTTCCCGGTATCAAAGAACTACAGTATTGCTTCAGCAACATCATCTCCAATAGTCTTCCATGCTCTCTTAAAGAAACATGCATACATCCTCCTTTGTAAAATGAGCTATGAGCTGCATCTGTTGCCTTCTGTTTAGTACTAGTCCACTCTTTATCCACCCAGGATGAATAGATGGCATACTTGGACTTGCAGTTCCTAGCAACTTTTTATAGAAGCCCACTACTTCATCTTCAATACTGTTGATGTCTGTCATACTATCCCATTACTATTGTTGAGCTTGACTATTTGATTCTGTGCTTTCCTCCCTTTCATACTGGCAAAGAAATATGCACTATTAGTATCTCCCAGCTTTAACCATTGCACCCTTGATTTCTATTTGTATATAGATTCCTCAATTTTGTCCCATTTCTCTAGTTGTAGTAGCAGCTTCTTCTCCTCCTCAAATGGATTTCCTATTGCAGTAGCATTCTTCATTCTTCTTTGTACATTGTCTAATTCTTCCCTGATTATTGCTATCTTCCCTTTGACATTCTTGAACTCCCTATTATTTAATTGTTTCAGAGCATCTCTTACAGGTTTCAGGTTCCACCAAACTGCTTCCATTCCCCCATTCTTTCTTGTCCATTTGCTAACCACAATCTCCTCAAAGTCAGGATGGTCTGCCATACAATTATAGAATTTAAAAGGTATCTTCTTGTTATCACTGCTCACCTCAATGGCAATTCCCAGAGGAGAATGATCTGAGAAAAGAGAATTCATTATTAGTGTTGAGTTGTCCCACATCGGAAGGATTTGAGGTCCTTGGTCTCCTTATATGGTCTTGGGTAATTCTCACCTCATAAGCTAGCTTTTGGGGTTGAGTTAGACCCAAGGTCCATTTATCATGGTATCAGAGCTAGGCTCATCCCAATTATTGTGACCGATGTTGGGCCCCCATTTATGTTGTCCACGCTCCAGTTTGCAGGCCTGGGCGTGAGAGGGGTGTTGAGTTGTCCCACATTGGAGGGATTTGAGGTCCTTGGTCTCCTTATATGGTCTTGGGTAATCCTCACCTCATAAGCTAGCTTTGGAGTTGAGTTAGGCCCAAGGTCCATTTATCAATTAGTACTTGTCTAGGAGGCATGTTTGTCATCCATTTGTCATTTACTATTGCTCTATCTATTCTGCTAAACACATGGCCATTTGTCCATGTGTACTCGTTGCCCACTGTAGGAAGTTCTGCCGAATTGCAATCTTCAATAGCTTCTTAAAAATCTCTTGTCTCACTTTCTTGAACTTCTCTTCCATGCATTCTATCATCAGCATCTAGTATAGAGTTATAATCACCCATCATCAACCAAGGCCCCATGCATTGCCTTGATAAATTCCTAATTGTCTCCCATAAGGACTTCCTATCATGCACATTATGCAAACCATATATTGCTGAGAAGTAAAACTCTTTGTTAGTCTTCAAAATCTTCACACTTCCATGGATGATTTGAGTCTGTCTCTCTATCACTGTGTACTGTATCACATTTGGATTTCACATTACCCAAATTCTACCCTTACATGTATTTGATACATTGTGACTCCATTCCCAACCTGGTACTAACTTCCCAATGATTTTCCCTGCTTTATTATCTTTAACTCTATGTTCACATATTGCTAGCATATCTATTTTATTATTCCTTATAAACACCTTCAACTCCTTATGCTTAAACTTCTTATTGAACCCCCTTACATTCCATGTAACAATCATATTATATTGTTTAGAGTGTTCTGCCCCAGCCTCTCTTCTTTTACCCCTCTACTGTGCTACATTCAGCTACTCCATTTGTCGTTTGGTCTTTCCCTGCTTCCATTAGACTATTAAAGCCATTTAGGACTTGAATGCCTTCCCCATTTCCTTGTGTTCTTTGACTTTTTGCTGCAGCTTTTGTTCTTCACTTGTTGCCATGCTCCTCCATTATCTTCTGTTTTATCGTTCTGCATTTGTTGCTTTCCATTTTCCTTTTGGACTTCCAACTGATTCTGCTTTGGTTCATCAATTGTCTTGTTGATAGGTCTCCATACTGCTCTTTGCTTTGCTCCTATCTTCTGTTGTTGTTGTCCTGCTCCCTTCCCTGTCCCAGCTGTTGTAATTTGCTGACAATTGTGCCCTACTTTCATACATTTTGAGCAATACATAGGTTTCCAGTCATACCATATTTCCTGTGTCACTAGTCTGCCTTTTGGATCTTTGATTCTGATTGCATTTGGTAACTCCTTTGTAACATCTACATCTACCAATATCCTTGCATATGATATTCTCTCAGCATTTGAAGTGCAAGCATCAGCATATATTGGCTGGCCTAAGCCACTACCAATTTTGCTTAATGCATTTGCACTCCAACAACTTAAAGGAAGATTAGGCAGTTTGATCCAGATGGGAACTGTCTTCAGATCCTCTTCTTCAAAATCAAAATCCACTGTCCAAGCCTTCATAATTACTGGTCTGTTATTAAGCATGTGTGGCCCTGAATACATCACCATATCTCTTTTCTTCAATTTTGCAAAATTAATCACAAAATAGCCAGCATTATGATAGAAATTTTTTGGTTTCATTGAAAACTCTCCTTGTCCTGCTAAAAATCTCTCCATGTCCCCAATCGAAGGTGTACTCCCTATGACATACACTATTGCTGCATATTTCCATTTACTCATTTCGCTATCAACATCCTCTTGTACTAGTTCAATATTCGTCTCACCTTCCACAATAGAAGGCGGTATAAATCTCAGATCCATACCTCTTTTTGCCAGTTTATTCTCCTCAAACAGCATCGACCATGGCTTTGCATCCTTTGGTTCATTCTCCAGTTGTAACTTCCTCTGTGCACCACCTGTTTGAGCTACTGTTTCATTGGTGCTCCCACTTGAAACCGTTCCCAAAGTTAGATCCACAGCTTGTTTCTGTTGTTCAACTCGTCCATCTGAGCTCAGGTCCTACTGCATGTTTGTAGGAGTTGTCAATGAACCTATTGTTTCCCTATTACCTCCACTCCGAGCTGGTAAAGTTGGCCAAACCTCCAAATTCGCTGTTGCGTGTTCCTTTCCTTTACCAGATGATGCTTCCTCACTCGATATGTTTCCAATTGTGAGATTCACCTCTTTTACCCCTGCTTTGTTCAATGTAACAGTACCTTCGCCTCCATTTGTTAGAGTTTTTGGTGAGTTCAAAGTCATCGTTCCTAACTTCCTTCCTTCCGTAGAGTTGTTACCTTCATCATTCAGTAGCTTAGCATTCTTCGCCGGTCTTCCTCGTGCCCTCCCCATTCCGGTGGGCGCACTTTAGCAATTCACACTAAGTTGCGCCGAGAGAGAAGAGTTATTGTTGTTAGTCTGGAGGAAGTTGATTATACATATTCAGCGTTTACTTGATTTGAAATGTAATAATTGTATATGGGATTGCACAGGAGCTGTTATTTTAACTTTTTGATTTTACTTTGTACTTTAAAACTCATTCTTTGACCTCATGAAACAATTTGAGCAAGGTACAATGTTTAGGCAAATGATTAACCATCTATTAGATGATCAACAAACTTTTACCCACAAAGGCAGAGGCGTAGCCAGGATTTAAAGTTTATGAGTTTCTGAATTTGCCTCGGAAACCATAGCTCGTCTTAGTTACGGGGCTCGCAATTAAATATATATACAGATTTAATAAATTTCCTAATATAAATATAGTGTTTAAGCAAAAGTGACCGGATTAGGAACCCACACCTAATAGGCTAGCTTCGCCTCTGCACAAAGGTTAATTTTAGTGTCTCTCCCATTCCATTAGAATATAACTTGGAACTTGACAATTAATGGCTTGAGTTCATAGGTATCAGCATTGCTTATATTTATTTGTACTTCGTTGATTTGATAATTGTTCCCCGCTCAGTGTTTGTTTTTATGTAATTGGGGGATTTTGTACTTTTGTGACAGAGTGAAAAGGCTTTACTCTCACATGCTATTTACAAAATCATGGATAATTAAATTATCCTTGATAAAATGAACAGTTAATTTGCTTTCGTCCTTTTTCTGCGTCCTCTCTCTAAATTATCTTCTCTATTTCTGGGTTACCTATTTTTATTTCTTGCTATACTACGCTTGTTTGTTTGAAGGGGGAGCATTTGGTGGAAATAGAGGACCGAGACCAGTGCCGCCTGAAAAAGGAGTTTTTCCATTGGACCATATGCATTTATGTGACCTGGTATAATCCTTTCACAGATCTCATAGTTTGTTGGTTTTGGTGTTTCCTTTTTCGCCTTTTCTTCTTTTAAGATAAAACTATAACGGATGGTTGTTGATGGAGCATATTTATCCTTTGCAAGGTTCATTCTTTCTTCTTACTTACTATTCGTTTTGGTCTATTTTAGGAGAAGAAGGAGTACCTCAGTTGTCTTAAATCCTCAGGCCATAAATCTGACAATTGTCGACACCTCTCTAAGAAGTACCTGGAGTGCCGTATGGAGAAGTAAGTTCATTGGTATGATTTGGACAAAACTTTCACTGTTTAGTTTATAGCATGTGAACTATATTTACAATGTAGCTTCCTATAGTCAACAAAGTGCTCATCTTCTTGCCACTGCAGTGTTGAGCGGCTTACTTTGTTCATGAGTTCATACAACTTCCTAGAATGAGAGTTCTGGACAAGGCTTGTCTGTTATTACTTTTAGACATGAATCTTAATTGATGTCATTCTCTACATTTCAATATGTTCAAAATTATAAAGATACGTAATGATCAATTACCAATGTTGATTTGATCTCTTCAATTGAGTAGTATTATTATGCCTCTTGTCCTTATCCAAAAAAAAAGGGATTATGCCCCTTGTGGAGGGTGATGATAGATCACTTGAAATCAGGTCACATCTTTCTATCGAATGTTACCTATTGGTGCAAATTCATAATTTAATCTGGTTTTCCCTGCATGTTCCGTCAAATATCTCAGGAATGCATCTGTACCAAAGTGGATGAACAAATGCAATATTGTTGCTTGATTTAATGTCTTATAAGTTATCCCCTGCATATTAGAGAGAGGGTAAACAGACCAGTTACCTTTTGCATGAGTATCCTTTTTGCCAACTTTTGGTATATTCTGGATGGTAATTAATGTATGCCAGCACCAATTGTTCCTAGAAAAGCCTAAAATATCCTAGCATTTAGAAAGAAACACAGAAAGTAGAAGCAAAGGGTTTTTGAAGACGATCCAGAATATTGACGGAAAGGAATGCTAGAATTTTTGAAGAGAAGAATTACAGTATACATAAAATCAAACAGAGTTGTATATTCTTGCTTAGTTTTTGGCCCAACATGGCTATGGCAAATGGTTAGATCCTGAAGCCATGCTTGATTTTCTTTTTGCATTACATTATTTGTAATGTTTTGCAGCTTTTGCTTGTATTTCTCTTCCAGCATTTTGTTGGCACACTACAATACACATTACCTTGTAAAAAAATACTAGAAGCAAAGGATTTAACTTTCTCTTCTTTGACTAGTGGAAATACAGAAACAAAAAGGATAATTCTTTTGATCTAGATCAATTAGTTATATACAGAACGTATGAAACTATCTAGGATTAGGAACAGGAACAAAAGCTTCCCGTATCTTCAAACCGCTTCAGTTCTCTCTCTCACTTAATTTCACCTCTTTGTGGACCCAAACAATGTATGCAAGAGTAATAAGATACTTTCCCAAGCAGAGTGAGAAGTGATCACATAAGAGCCAACTTATTTCCCGCATTATGAAGTTATGAGAAGAAACTTTCGTTCTTTCTATTTTTTCCTTTTTCCTGTATACTATGTTTCTTCGGGACCTTTTATCTCAGCAGAGCTTCAATCTTTTCTTTAAAGGGAAATTCACACACCTGTCTAAATAGAACTTCATCTCCTACAATATATTGGCATTCATAGTAAGTAAATGCACAGTAATGCCTTTCTGGTGAAATTGTTTCATCAAATGCGTCTTCGCATTCCTCTCGTGGGAAAAAGAAAGTTTATCTTTTCCTCTACGTTTACAGCTATTATCATCCTGCATAGGAATTTAGGCAGTAAGAGAATGTTTATTTTATGAGCATTTTGCAGGAACCTGATGGCAAAGCAAGACATGTCAGAACTTGGCTTTGGCAAGAACTATGGTGCAGAAGCTTCTTCAGATGAAATGACCAATGGAACAATAGAAAAATGAAGAAAGAAGAAAATAATCCTTAAACTTGTTAAGTATTTTCTGGGATTTTTTCAGAAGCCTGGGTAGAAGCTTTACTATTGTCACTTTGACAACTTTCACAGTTGCATACAGGGGGTCATCTTTTTCCATATGTATTCTTTTCTATACCCCAAAGCATTGCTAATTATCTCACATCTTTCGTTTTTGTTACCTCCTTTTTCCCCTTGGTCTTGTGATTATGTGTACCTGAAGGCAAAAATGTATAGCAAGAGAGAAGAAGAAGAGTAGGGTGAGCAAATTGGGAGCTAACAAGTGCGAGAAATCAATTGACTGTAATTAACCTGTTGGCATTTTTAATGTCTGTAATTTTTTTGTGAATTGAGCTCGTGGAAGTCACAGTACCATTCTCCTTAAAAGACCATTTACAGTAAGAAGGTTAAGTTTCATCAAACAAGAACTAAGTGTTTAAGGGAGAAAATTTGCGGTCATGAGCTCAATTTCTATAATAATTTTGCTCCACTCACCTATTTTATTGATGAGAAATTTTCAGAAATCGTTATGTTTTAGTGATTATTAGCTTGCTATAGCTACCATTTACTAAATTACTTCCTATAGCTATGTTTTCAATTGTTATAAATTGTATTCAATGTATTTTTGTTACTATATTTATGAATACAGTAGCAAAATTCGGCAAAAAACATGGGAGTCCAACTAAGCAGAGAATGTATTTCGATTGTATTCGCGAGCTGTATTCGTGAATACAGTAACGGAATTTGCGAAAAAAAGGTCTTCGGCTGCTTAAAAATGGTAAGTGAATCAATTAACACGATAGACTACTAATATAACTCAACAAACTCAATTATAGCACACAATTTAAATTTTCAGTTATAGAAAAGATTCTCAATCGCAAAACACCCCAAAAACAGAGCAATCTTCAGAGATTCAATCTACAGTTAAATACATAAAAATATATTGAATACATGAAGTATAGCAGGTCATCCATAGTGCAAAAACATATGAATACATACTGCAGATGCATTTGAATACATATATACATCTGAATACATAAATTATATTAATTAAAAAAACATATGAATACGTTCATGGAATACATCGAGACAGTGAATACAATGAAATACATGGAATACAGCGAGATTGAAATACAATGAAAAAAAAGACAATGAATACAATGAAATACAGCGAGATACATTAAAATACAATTAAAAAAAGGTAACAGAATCTTCAAGACAAAGCAACTACTTTTTTTTTCTTTTGCGTTTTATTTTCGCAATTCCTTCACCTTGTCGAAATCTTCTTATAATCTTGTAGAATGAATTTGAATTAGTTGGACCGTAAATTTTGAATAACGAGTAGTTAAGCAAAAAAATCACTTCTCTACTTTCCATTCAAAATGGCGTGAAAGATGTTGGAATTTAGAGTTTTTCAACTTCAACTATTTAAAATCGTCACGTTTGAAAACCAAATAGTTTTCTAATGTAATCATCACTTCAGAAAAAGAAGGTATCGCCGGCCGAAGGAGGGGGTTTAGGGGTGACACAACAAGGAAGGGGGGAAGTGGCCGCCGGCCAGATCTATAGGAGGTAAAATTTCCTTTATTGATTTATTACTTTGTGATTGACTCTTAACTTCTCCACTAAAACCAAGAGTATTAAAGGACAAATTTCAATAACTTCATAAATAATCAAAACTTCATTACCACAACAAAAGAAGTCAAGTAACTTATACTGGAAGCGAAAAAGGCAACTTGCACTGGAAAAAATGGAAAAGTCTATGAAGGCGCTCCTGTATATATATAAATGGTTAAAAAATGGTTGCCATAAATAGTGCTGTTTAAACATCCACTATAGCAGAATTGACATCATCACCATCACCATCACCATCACCATCAGATTCATGAACAACTATTTCATCACGAAACAGGAGTTTAAGATATGGAAGAACTCTTGGAAGCATGGGCAGGTCAGCTAAGTTAACGCTCATCAGATCAAAAGCTACGCACGCTTTGTGCATGTATGATTCATCAAATACTGGCATTTTAGGGTATCTTTGGCTGAAGTGAGTGAGGATGACGCGATATGCTCCAGCAGCGTCTCCTGCATCAACAGCTTCCCCCATTGTGCTGTGATTTTTCGCTATAGCCTCTTCCACCATACCATCTTCAAATGTAGCCTGCAGAAAATGGCACAGAATAATCAAAAACTGTAAATTAATTTTGGGATAGAAGAATTGTTATCGACAGAAAATATTTCAACGTCATTTAGTAACATGCCTCATGTATGAGAACTGTTGCTCCACGAGAGGCTTCAACCAGTTGAGGACAAGGCCTGGTGTCACCAGAGTAAACAATCTTCCAACCTGGTATCGTCTTCCCAATAACATTAGTCCTATCAGCCGACTTCAGGACGATTCCATAAGCTTGTGGACAGTGAATAACGGGAACACTATTCAATGTTGTTAGTCCTGCTTCTCTGAGTATGTTCTTTAGCCTGCTCGCACTCCCGTTAGCATCATTGTCTTCGTTCGACTCAAAAGCCTTCCATGAAGATTCTGTGGTATCCCTACAATCAAGGAACTGCATATCTAGATCCTCGAGCATTTGGTACCTATCAAGAAATATCTCAAGTTGCTGAGGACCTACAACAATTAAAGGTTCATGGGGAGTTTCATTGAGCAAATCACGTCTAAGAGTAAGAATTCTTGTAAGGCCAGCATGATGATCCGCGTGAATATGAGAAATCCAAATACACCTTAAACCCTTCACAGCTTCATCAGCACCTTCAACACCAAATCTGTTTGAAAAGAGCACATTACATCCCACATTAAGCTTAGGCTAAAAACAAAGGATTATGATAAGTGTATATTAATGAACTCCGACGTTACCTTCTTTTCAGCTGTGCCAGTGTTCCTTCACCACAATCTAACAGAATACTTCCCTTTGAGAAAAGATTAATATATATAGAACTAACATTTCGGTATTTTGAAGGCAGCGATGAACCAGTTCCAAGAAGAACAATCTCCATATCCTCTCTTGTTATACCTTCCAAACAGCTAGGTAATGGAGTGCCTCCATTTGTTCCATTGTTCCCATGCCACAGTTGGGTAATATGTTCAGAAGCATTCACAATTTCTGGAATTTTCGAAATTAGCTCATCTATGATTTCTGTCTGAGAAATAGTAGCAGGAACACCAGAATTGTCTAATCCAAGATCTTTATATGGAAGAAGATTGAACTGTTCCAGAAAACAAAGTACATTTTTTAATTTACCAAGCATTAAAGTTAAAACTTGGTCTGTACTTTCTTAATCTTTTTTCTCTTTTTGATAGGTAAAGAATTTTTTTATTTATATAGAGCATCAATAATTCCAGGTTCTAATATCAGGCCAAACTATTTCAACCAAACTTTATCGGCTCTCTCACCTTGAGGAGGTTCTCCGCATAAATGAATCGACATGAAGCTGGAAGAGACAACTGAAATGAAAAAAAATTAAAGTAACTACTCGATTAGGTAAACATACCCAAGATCAAGTCATTATCAACAGTAAATTTTATTGCTTATCCAAAGAGTTTCGGTAAAGAATACCTCCCTCGGGAACTTTGAGACTGATGGTAAGCTCTTCAACTGCTTAAGGGACCAAAAACCAGGAGCAGGAAAGAATTGAGGGCAGAGGTAGTTAAGTTTTGCAGCAACTCTTGAACTGGACTTCAGAATTGGAATCTCAATATTCTTCCTGCAGATGGCACACAAATAATCAATATATGACCATATAAACAGGAAAACATAAATTTATTGGACGAAGCTAGATATGAATTTGAAAAGAAGAGAATATTATAAGGTTAGTTACAGCTCATGTCCTGCCATTATGTGCTGGGCTTCACCAAATTTGGTCATCCATTGCTCATATGCAGTTGAGTTTGTTACAGATGCAGGGCTAAGGTGTATCAAACAATTTACTTTTTTGCACATTTCAACGGGCTGTTCAGATGTATTCAAGTAATATGGAGTAAGAGACTGTAAAGATGACAATTCTTGCAGATGAGAGAGTGTCGGGCAGTCAACAAGGAGCACAATAGGACCGGGAATAGAAGGGTCCATAACTTGACAAGGGTGAACATGCACAGCATTACCCTGCAAACGAAACACAGAGAACCTAATTAGATAGACTATAAAGTCCAAGGTAAGCTTTGAAAAGAATCCTTCCAACTTACGGTGCTGTCTAGGTTATCTGACTGCACTGAATTCCCACATTGCAATTGAGCATATTTTGGCCCAGGTTCCACCCCAAATTTAGCAGCCTTAACTGGATCGAACTTCCCTTTGATCTCTGGCAACTCACAAATATAAACCACCGAAAGCTCACCAGGATTTAATGCAACTTCCTTCACTGAGTCACATACTTTCGAGCAACGTGGTCGCAAGAGAACAGCAGATATATTGACAACATTATCAACAATGGGAACATAAAGATAATCGAACTTCATTGAAGAAGCACTAGCAACTTCATCTGATCCATGCATTGAGAGAACACTATGCGTACAAACCATGGCAGCATTTGGGACGAAAGATTTCATTGCTTCAACCAACTGATCGAGCTCTGGGGGACCCCATAAATCGACCTGCAAACAAATACTGAACTGGTATCAAATTTTCAAACACCAACTTGTGATGAATATATAGCTAGTAAAATAAGCTAATGTGACACTCACAGACATCCTTTCTTTCCCCATACCAGCCAAAGTCAATAAGAGACCTGCAAGTAAAACGATTGAACTTCTTTGGTGGTTCTTAATCAACTGAAATAAGTAAGACAGAATCTTCTTGATGGTTGATTCGATCCAGGCACTCAAAAAGTTCACAAATTTCATATTGTGCTCAATAATAACCAACCTGGGAGTCCACCAGCAGTTTCTGAGCAGACACGTGATAGAAGTATGTCATCAATCTGAAGAAAAAAAGGACTTTTATGTATATTCCCCTAGCTCAACGACACGGTAACATACACTAGACTAGGTTTAGAACAGCAAGATTCTGTATCTGAATACCTTTGACAATGTAAGTTTATTCTCTGTGAAGAAGCGTTGCAATCCCTGGGAGAAGAAGAACATAAAATCATGCTGAGAAATAAGTTCAAATATACATTTTTCATTTTCCAATTTATCTTCATAAATCCCTTTTTGACAATGGAAGCAAGAACCAAAAAAGAGCAAGAAGGACAAAGGTGGAAAGCAGTCAGTAGAACATTTCTATGAAGAGGAAACCCACTAGAACAATAGTAAAAGACACTATTGGCTCATCATGCGTCCTCACTCATCTACAAAATTTATTCTGGAAAATCAACAATAGGTAGATCACAGATAATGACTTGAAAAGGAACAGTGGTATATAGCTAAAATGCAAACAAGGTATCTCCTTTTTTACGGAATATTAGTCGATCTATTTCACAAAAGCAATCAAGAAAATGGCCTAAATATTCAATTAAAAAATTCCGCATTACTAATACAACCAGTAGGTTTCCGTAATAAAATTCTGCATAACTAATACAGATGCAACTTATCTGGGAACTTATGAATTTTTTTATACGAAAAAGAATGTGGAATAAGAATATGTATTTTAGCAATAACAGGATTAAGGTAATTCTTGAGTTGGTTATCTCAATCTTTGACTACTAATTCCCTCATTATTATTCATCGCAGAACAATTCACCATATAATAGTCCACGAACATATTATTGTTGCATAACTAGCCCGCGAACCAAATGACCCCCTTAGTGTTATTTTCATCTGGAAACTTGAAAAATACTTACTTCTCCAACATTAAACAAAAATCTCCGGTTCTCAAAAAAGAGGAGGACAGAGGGTGATGTATCTTGAGTATCCATGCCATTTCCCAGAATCTGTGAGCAATTCAAAGAATCAAAATAAGCTAATTTTTCTGAGGGGTGAAAAAGCAAGGGATTCAAATAACAAATTCGATTAGATTAATATACACCTATTTTAAAAACATAGGTTATAAGCACATATGCCTTTACTGTGCAAAGTGATAGGTTAATTCTCTCCGCGAATTTTCTCACAGATTCAGTGAATGTTATAATGCAAATCTAACAGAAAGGAGAAACCTTTATGCTTTGCCTTTTCTCAGGGCATAAAAAAAAGTGCACCAAAATACCACTTGCATATAATTGTTAGTACTCCCTCTGTCCCAATTCATGTGACGGAGATCGAGTTTCGAGAGTCAAATTTCATAATTTTGACCGTGAATTCGGACATAGAATGAAGGGAGCCTTGGCATAATTGGTAAAGTTGATACCATGTGACCAAGAAGGTCAAGGGTTCGAGTCGTGGAAACAGCCTCTTGCAGAATTGCAGGGTAAGGCTGTGTACGATAGACCCTTGTGGTCTGGCCCTGCTTCTGACCCCGCACATAGCGGGCCCTTAATTCGGACATAGAATCTTTATGTTTCTTAAAACAAATTTCACATATTTGAAAACTACGCAAAAAGTACTATAAGTCACAATTAATAACAACTCAAAATATCTGAAAGGCATATGAGAAAATCACTGTCAAAGAAAAACTCGTTTGACTAATGACACATAAATTGGGACAGAGGAAGTAATATAATTTGATTTGCAGGGTTTATTCTCTTATGAATCACATTGACACAAATAGAGAATACAAGAGATATATTAATAATGTTAAAACACAAAACTAACACAAAACAGAAAACTTAATTAGAGAAAGAACTCCAAAATACGAATTGCATACAAGTTGTTTTGAGCAACACCCAATTAGTCTCTATTAATAGGAGGCAAAAAGAAAACGTTAAGATTGAAAGCAAAAACTAGATGATATTCTGAAGCCCTTAAGTACCTGTACGTATGCCTTTCCATTACCACCATTGGACTTGTTTTGGTCTTTGGGTTGAGATTTCTTCTTCGGCCTATCATTATTATCATCACCCCTTCTTTTGTTCTTCTTCTTCCCCATTGGACCTTTTCGGAACTGCTATGCAACTGCACAACGGGTTATGATTTATGAACCTCCTCAAAGTAGGTAAGTCTTACTTTTTAGAGTAAAAACTTTGGGAAAATTTCATATTTTTCAATTTTATAGCCTGGAATTTTTATATTTCTATATCATATAATAAATTATATTACTCTGCATGCTCAATTTTTTATATAATTACCTTCTATATACCTAATTATCATTTATGTACATTTTAGGGGATTTAATGGTATTAATTAGTCTCCTAATTTAACTCTACCGTGTATTCTCACTCTCACACATTTCTCTCTCCACATCCCACTCTGTCACCCATGTATCTTGCACCACAGAATATCAATTCCACCATTGACAATCATTAAAAAACTTTAAAGCTTTGAATTCGAATTTGGGTTTTCAAAATAATATTATTTGTTGGAATTGGGTGTTATTGCAAAGAATTGAGTATTCTCTCTATGTCTCTCTATCTCTCAATTCCTAATTTCAGTAATGTAAAGCAAAGAAAAAGAGAGCAGCAATTCCACCATTGACAACTATTAAAAAGCTTTGAATTGGAATTTGGGTTTTCAAAAATCATTGTTTGTTTGGATTGGGTGTCGTTGCAAACAATTGGGAATATGGTTTGGAGTTTATATCTTAATTTTGAGGGTGTTTTGGTAAAGATTAGACTTGATTTTGGCTAATTTCAGATTGAAACTCGTCATCGAAGAAGAAGAAGAAGAAGAAGAAGAAGAAGAAGAAGAAGAAGAAGAAGAAGAAGAAGAAGACGTGATATGCACTATATTTACGAAATTGTAGAAAATTTATAGAAATAATGTAAGAAATTTGTAGAAATTTGTAGATAAGTTGTAGATAAATTGTATTATGTTGTTTATATATTTTTTATTTATTTAACTATTGTATGAAAGTTCAACAATATTGTATAAAAATTATATTTAAGTTGTATGATACTGTAGTTGTATATAACTGGGCAAAAATAATGTATGAAAATTGTAGATAAGTTGTATAATATATAATTAGTTGTATGAATTTTATTTTTACTATGTATAAATTAGATACATAATATACAAAATACATATTGTATAATGTTTGTATAAAATTGTAGTTAAGTGGTATGATATTGTAGTTGTAGATAAATAAATCTTCCCAATAATAAACATAACTTCGTTTTCTCTTCTAAATTTAATATGTTTTGCCTTGTCTGAAATTATTAGAAAATAATTTGTGAAGAAACCCTCCGTCCAATTAAATGCATATATTAATTGGGTAGCATAGTGCCGTTTGTTATGGCTTAAAATAAGTAATACACAATTGGAAGGAGTCTTATTAAAAGACGTAGTTTATGTCTTTTGTATATGTTTTTATACTATGAAATTCCCGGGCACTGAATTTCAAGATCTTCCACCAACAATTTGAATATTGGACTCGTGAACAACTGTCCAACAAGGATCCAACTCTCTTGTTTAGGATCAAAGTCCTCATTGAGAACAACAATGTCTACTTTTGCATAGACTTCAGATCCATATTTAATACGGTATGGTTCTCTGTAACAGCATCAACTAATTCTATTTCTAAATTGGCAACTATATGTTCCCCAGTATATACAACTGGAGGAATATCCTGTAAGAATCGCAACAGAGAACATGAAATCTGTATCCATTCCCGGGGAAAAAGGCAGGAGATCATTAACAATTTTTTCATCTATATAACAATTAGAAATTGAACATTTGTCGGGCTTAGCATGACATGTAAAAATCCTTCCACTGCATCTTCACCTTTTAAAACATTAGTTAAGCATGACCTAATAGTGATTAAATCAAACCATCAACTACTCCTATCAATTTATATCATTTCGCTAATCCAGTAATTGAATGACATGAGCATCTCCATTCCCAATTAAATATCAAGTTAGAGATAGAAATAAACTTGAATGACTTGAAAAAGAAAAAGGACAGCTTGGTGTCGCCGTTATAATTACAAGTTTGGCAGAACTTAGTATTTGAGTTAAAAAATTTATTTAATATGTATAGATAATCTATCCAGAACCCAGTAAACATAAAGAATTATATATAGATCTCGAAATTCAGTGCCCGAGAATTTTTGTTTTTTGTAAGAGGGGAGAAAGGAGAAAAAAAAAGGAAAAGAGTGTAACTAAATCCCTTGATTGAAGACACAAATAGTGAATTTGGAGTCTTTTAAGGTGGATTGTATACATTTTGTAACTAAAAGATGTTTAGGTCGGGTAAATACCAAACACATGGATATTTTTCGTAATAAGATTTCAAATAGTGTATAGGAATAAAAAAATCCCATTTATAATTGAGTAGTCCAAAAATAATAGGCCCATATTCGAAAAAAGGGGCATTATTTCCATTTTTTGGGATTCAGAAGCGGGATTTTGTATCTTTCAGCGGGATTTTCTCTTATTCTTTTTATTCTTCTTCCCCAAATCTACAAAAACGCGATCTTACAGTCAATGCAACTCCAAAAAACCTAGAAATTCTTCTTCATCTCGAATTAAGAGCAAATCAAACACGAAAAGTGAATTTTGCCGCAATCAGCGCAATTTTCATTTTTGTTGCAATTTTGATTTCAATTTTTTGTTCGATGGAGCTTTTTCCAGTTTATGTTCTTCGTAGTGGTGAATGGGAAGACAACAAGTTTATCAATTTCGTCAGCGATTGTGTAATAATCGAGTCGACATTCAACTACAACAATTTAGTTGAAACAATTTCGAAACATATTAGAATCGATTCAGAGTTAAACACATTAGAAATTAACTTTCTCCCAAAGGATGGTTTGCCACCGATCCTGATTTACAACGATACAGGTGTTAAGGTGTATATCGAATTAAAGAAGAAAAACTTGAATTTCACTTAATACTCATTGTATGTGACTATGAAAGAGATTTATGACAATCGTTTGGTTGCTACAAGTTCCAGTTGTTTGGTTGCTACAAGTTCCAATTGTGTAGATGTATCGTCAATTGATAGCACTGAGATTATGCTTGATATCGAATTTATTAAAAACACAGGTATAATATATAATGTGTTAAACGAATTTGTTGAGGAGGATCAAGTTTATAGAGATAAACAGACAGTTGTCACTGTGATGAAGAACTTGGTTGTACGCGAGAGGTTCCAATTCAAGGTGAAGAGATCAAGTGCAACTAGGTATTTCATTAGTGGTATATTCTGTTATATATATGTATAAAGTTATATAAAGTTGTATATATTTGTATATAGGTATTACAATTAGTATATATCTAGTTATGTTTTTGTATACAAGTGTATTTAGAAGTTGAATGATCTTTAATCCTAGGTATCACCTTATGTGTGTGGATGACAATTGTGATTGGAGTTTCAAATCTTCTGCCGTTTACAAGGCAAACATATTCAAGGTGAGAAGTTACAATAATAATCACACATACGGCTATGGTTAAAGATGCTTAACACAACCTCAAGCTACTTTGAGTGTAATTGCAAGTATAGTCAAGGACAAGTATGTTAATCCAAAAAAGGTTTACACTGCAAATGATATAATAGATGACATACAAAAGCAACACGGTGTTGAAGTAAGATACATGAAAGCATGGAGAGCTAAAGAGATAGCAATGGCAATGATAAGAGGGAATCCGAGTGATTCATATAAGGAATTTCCGAGGTATTTGTATATGTTGGAGCATACAAATCCAGGAACGGTTACAAAGTTGCACAAATTAGAAGATGTATGTTTTCTTTATGCATATGTTTCGCTATATGCATCTATCAAGGGTTGGGAGCATTGCAGACCGATAATGGTTGTTGATGGAAGTTTCCTTAAAGCATCATATAAGGATACCATATTGATTTCTGGTACACATGATGGAGCTGGTGAGTTGACTTCATCTACCTTGTTTCTGCATTTTGTACAATGTTGTAGTTTCATGTATAAACGTGTATAGGATTTCAGAGCTGCTTTTTTTATATATAAAATTTGCAGTATGTATAAAGTTGTATATTCGTGTATAACTATGTATAAGATTTGTATAATTGTCTGAATCCTAATATCTATTTTGTATAAACAGGAAAAATCCTTCCACTTGCATATGTAATTGTAGATTCAGAGAATAATAAATCTAGAGAATAATAAATCTCGGGAGTGGTTCTTTGTCCATATAAAGGGTACTTTTGGTGTTAGGGAAGGGATGTGTATAGTTTTAGACAGAAATGAATGCATCTTTAATGCCAAAAGTTGTGTATCCAGAAGTTCCACATTGTATTTGCATGTTTCATTTGTGGTAGAATGTCAAGCGCACATTCAAAAAACATCACAAACAATTGAAGGATATCTTCTTCGCTTTGGCTAGAGATTACACGATAGAGAAGTTTGACTACCATATGACAGAGATGAGCAAAATTGATCTGAGGGTGCAATCTTACTTGTTCAAAGTTGGCTACGAAAGGTGGTCTATGGCATACTCCGAAGTGAAAAGGTCGATGGGAATGACTTCCAATATTGCAGAGTCAATTAATGCAACAAACAAAGATGCTAGAGAGTTACCAGTAATGCGATTGCTGGAGTATATGACAAATTTGCTACAACATCGGAATAACAAAAATAGAAAAAGTGCGATGGAGACATCTACAGAGCTTGGCGAAAGGTACGACAAACTCCTTCGGGAAAATCTGATTGCGTCAGAGCAAATAACGGTAAAACGAATCAAACATGACACTTCTGACTTGCATTTTACTGCTTGTATAAGGATGTATAACTCTGTATAATAATGTATAATGTGCTTTAATTTTTTTTTTTTTTAAAAACTTTTGCAGGTGAACTGTTCTTGAAGGGGTACGGCGAAACATCGCGTGCCTTGAAGAGGGAACATGCAGTTGCAGCAAAATTCAAATGGATGAATTTCCATGTCCCCATGCTTGGGCGGTTTTGAAGCACCAGCAGCTGAAACCTGGCCAATATTACTCTTTTTACTACAAGAAAGATAATCTCCTTAGAACTTATGAATTTTCAGTGAATCCGATGCCAGGTGAGAGTTTATGGGTAATCCAACAGAGGTGCTGGAAGATGTGGTCCTACCACCTAAAGGGAGAAGAAATGCAGGAAGACCAAGAAAGGAAAGACTCAAACCTGCTTCAGATAAAGAGTCTAAGAGGGTGTTTTCATGTTATGTGTGTGGACAAAGTGGTCACAATAGAAAAACATGTAGGAATCGACCAAAATAAATAGTTGGAAACATAACACTTCCTATTACATATGTTGTCATGTTGAGCAGTTAAGTTTCACAAACAATAGAGTTACAAATGTTGATAAGTTTCAAAAGCAATTGAGTTACAAATGTCAATAAAGATTTATAGTTTACACTTTGCAATTATGTTAAATCATTATACATGTTTTGATTATCCAATAATAGTGTGTTGCTATTTTTAGTGGTGCTAAATATATTGATAGATTGTACAAATACAAAATAGAACTGCAAACAATCAACGTTATTATATGCATACAGATGTATAAATGAGAGTATAAGTTTGTATAAAATCGTATAACTATGTATATTATTGTATACATATGTATAAACCCTGCAACATTGACAAAACTACAACAATAACGAAAATACATACTTTGTTAAAGGAAAAAGCAACTGAAATATTCATTAAAATGTAATTCCTTCACAACCACAATGTGTAATGACTACCACAAATTACACAAAAATAAAATCATCTATAATATCCTTTAAGGTTATCTCACAAGTAGCAGCATAGTACTTTAAAAACTAGGCAACACCTCTTGATACATAGTAAAACTACATTAAAATGAAAAACACAGAACTACTTTCTCGGTCGTCCACAACAAAGATCCCCACTTGGTGCGAAGTGTCACAATGTCAAAATTATCTTTTTGAATTTCCTTGCCCAGGATGAAATACTCAGCAAAGCCAGCAACAAAAGCACCACAATCACTGTAATTAAAAAAATTAGATTCTCTGTACGTTACTGTAAATAGGTACAGAAATAGTAAAATAGTAAAACAACTGAGATTAACCTACCATTTGATATGTTGTGGCACATTATTAACCAGATTAATCTGCAAAGCATCATAATGGGATTTATCGGTATATGCACCATTGTTCTAATCAATGCCCTTCTTCTCGATATAAAAATCAGAACTCTTCAAGAAGTAAGGTATCAAAATTGCATAAGGTAATGCAACATCCAAAGCAAGTCTATCATTAATTGCTCCACGGTTAAAGTCATAGATGTGAATGCACCTATCTATGAACGTAAACAACCCCAAAACTCAGTTGCCCAATTTTGCTCTTCCGCGCTTGACATAAATAGGGAATAAGACGTGGTCAACAGCGTGTCACGCTACATTTGAATCACAATAATACCCTCTAATATACTCTTCTATTTCATTCCCTTCGGGAATCACCGAAGGATCTTGCTTCACTTTGAAATCTTTATACAGTGAGTTGATTTTGTTACCAAAGGTCAAGTCGGTTGTAGTAAACCGCATGACAACATTCGACCCNAACAACAAACATTTTTTGGTTTTAACCCTGCGACATAGAAGGAATCGGAAAAGACCCTATAGAAATATTTTAAATTTAAAACGAATCAGTCGACCTGGTCTACGAATCTATTCTAATTATCAACGAATTCCGCGAATTTTAGGTGGAATGGGGATTGTAATTCTTTCTACTTCTCGAGGTATAATGACAGACCGAGAGGCTCGACTAGAAGGAATAGGTGGAGAGATTTTGTGTTATATCTGGTAATCCGTTTAATACCCAAATTGGATTCGAAACTTCCTATTTGTGAAAAAGAAAAAAGGGGGGTTGTCTAATATCTTTCTTATTAGTTGATACCTCAAGGGGACTTTAAGAACCAAAAAGGAGTCATGAAGCTTTAATTACTGAATCGCTTCCCAACGGTCTGTTCCGGGTTTCCTCAAATAGTAAAAGAGGACATCCAAGTGCTGAGACAAGAAAAATAAAACAAAAATAACCATCATTACTAAATGCTTCAAAGTACTATAAAAAATCAATATATGATGCAGATTTTTTAAATATACAAATTTATACACTATAATACAGAGTTAGCATATTAATACAAGATTATACAATCTTATACCGTTTTTATACAAAAATCTTGCATTTTATTATACAAAGTTAACAAATAAAAAAAGGCATTAGGACAGAAAGTTAATAACTACCGTGTCAATCAAAGGTCCACCACAATACGCAAGTGAGTGGAACCAATCCTTCGTGGTCACATGACACGAGCCAAAAGTAAAAGCTTCTACAAGCTTATTTACTTCATCGGTATAAATATTTTTGGCACTTCAAATCACAAAAAATAAAAAGTAATCAAAACTACATTCATTGACAAGTATAAAATCTGAACATGAAATCTTAAAGAAAGTTAAGCTATCTTCGCCTCTTATCCATCCCATTATCAACAAACGCGCAAAACTCTTTGGCCAATGGCGATAAGGGATCAAAATCATCAGTTTCGATCGTGAAAGGATGCTTGATATAAAAAATTAGCTTGTACGCCGATCCTGATGCCCCCGAATAAAAAACTGGCAAATACGAAGACTTGGCATATTTTATTGGTATTTTATGTCGAACCAACTGTTCAGGAGAAATGTAATCCTCTTCTACGTCTATGATGTCTGGTATGTGAAAAACAATTTGCGACATCTGTAGCGCAACTAAATCTTCATTGCCAATGTCATCCCAAAATGTATCACCCTTGACATTAACTGTTGCCCCTTATACAAAGAAAACCAATAATAAAAAACATTCAAAATGAAGAAAAGAAAAATCATACAAAAAAAGATAAAATGCAGAACGAATACCATGATCAACACCATCAGTAACTCCCTCGTTTGCTTTGACACCTAAATTTATTTGGTCAGCTAGCGTGTTATCTTGATTCACTTGCTTGACAAAGTCAGGAACAATATCATATTGATAGTTATCATATTCGCCGATACCAGATGTATCACCAGACACGCACTGACGAATAATAGAAAGAAAAGGCATAACTTTTTGAGTGATGATTCAGAGAAGGCATAGCTGTTGAGTGATTTGGTTAATCAGTAAAACATTACCTTAGAATCAGGAACCTCCTCTCTCGTTTGCTTGGTTTTCTTCATATTTAGAAAACTGAACACTTTTTCAAATGGAGAAACTACATAATTGTTGAGTGTCGTAACTATATCAGTCAACTACAACAAAAAAACAACAAAAACAACAGAAGTAAATCAACAACAATGTTTATAACCAAAAAATCATGTATATACAAAAAGTATCGATAAACTGCAGAAAATCTAAAGTTGCAGTACCTTTCCAACATCACTCCTCAACTTCTCAACTTCAACATTCAACAGATCAATGCGCGGCGAAGGATCATAACTCGGTTTAGGCTGTTGCTCCGTATTCTGAGGATAAGGTCGTTTAGACTGTTGCTCCGTATTCTGAGGATAAGGTCGTTTAGACTGTTGCTCCATATTTTGAGGACAAAGTGGAGATGCAGAGACAGAACTATCAGTGTGAAAGGCAGGCACATCCCCTGATGCAACATCATCGGCATTAGCTTCAAAAAGCGTGGCGATGTTCAGCGTTGACATCTCTTCACGAGTAGGAGAAATGTTCATATAGTTCAACTTCAATAAGAAAAAAGTGGATTACAATAGTAGAAAAAGGAAATTGTGACATTCATAATTATACATACTTACAGAAAAACTGAAATTATATATGAAGAAGTATTATGGTACAAAATGTTTACCTTGTCAATAACATGATCACCCCGCCAGACAAATCCGCATATGTTGGAGTTTCAGTGACTTTCCCATTAAGAATGCGTGGCACATTTGTGCCAACGCGAATAGCTAGATGCTTGTCAACCATAGAGCAACACTCAAAAAACTATATTTGTAACGCAAGTGGCAAACCTCCGAGCCTATACATTGTCAAATAATCACACTTTTTGTCCCTCATTGTCTTTAAAAATATTGTCAAATGACTTTTTTTTCCCAAGCATACGTCTGATATTGACCACTTTCAATGATATCAAAATCATCTTTGTTGATACCATGATTATTGGCATATGAGAATATGAAATTATGGACAAACACCATCAAGGCCATCTTGAACGCATCTTCGTCCGACTTCCAGTCCTTTTTCTTGAAGCGATCAAGAAGCTGCCCCCTCGTTATAACCATTTTTCCATCTCCTGAAAAATACTCTTTTAGCAACCTATTGACATCTAGTTTTTCATAGACAATTTCGCCTTCTTCCACACACTTCAAACTAGTGATAACAACAAACTCACCAATGCCAAACCGCAACAAACAACCATTAATTTTAACCCACAACTCCCTTTTCCGCCTCGGCACGACTTCCCTTAATAGTATTCAATAAATAAGTTGATTTTAAATTTTAAATTGAGGCAGGTCCAAGAAGTAGCCAAAACAGCTAGCCCGGAACATTTGAAGTTGCGTGTCAGTCAAACATTGCTTCAAAATGCTGACGATATCAGTCTCAGTATGGGAACTAATCCTGATGTGAAAATGATCAACTGATTGTATATAGAAGTCTTCAACCTTGCATATGGAAAAACAACAAGAAAGAAATCAGGAACAAAAACTATACTAAAATATTGTATAAACATATATAAATCAGTGTAGCAGTACTTGCATAAAGATGTATAAACAATTGTATAACTTTGTATAAAATATGATAAGAATGTATAAAATTAATAGTAACACATGGAATATCTTCAGCTTAGCTTTTCTCTCATTCGATTTGTGGTGAGTAGCAATCCTTTGTTCTTTGGATATGCAATCAAGACCACTCTCACCATCGTCCTCGATCTTGCTCTTTTCATGCTTAACGTCCTTGATCTTGCTCTTTTTATGCTTAACGCCCCCGATCTTTCTCTTTTTCGGTTTAACGCTGGGTCATACATCATCTTCATCAACCAAATCAAATTTCAGCTTTTCTTTAGATTTTTTCATGTCTCCCACATTTCTTACTCCTTATTCTAACAATGTTAACTGGAGTAGGAGTATTCTTCGTTTGCGAACGAGTCATTCGATTGCTCTCTTGCTGCGACTTTTTTGTAGGAGCAGGAGACTCAAAATCATCATCATCGGGGGCCTGGACATGAACATTCGCTTCATAATCAGGGGTTGAGGGCAAGTCACTCAATGTTTTCGCAAAATCGAGCTTAACACCTTTTTATCAGCAACCTTCATACGACTTTTAGAAGCAGCCATTTTCGAACGCATTTTCTACAATAAAACAAACAAAGCTTTAACAAAAGTGAAGACAAGTGAAGGAAAACACAAAAATCAAACAAAAAACAAAGGCCATGAACATAAAGCAGAGGCCAATTTTCCCAAATTGTTAAAAAACTCAAAAAATAAATTCTACCCTAAAATTCGAAATAATAAAGCATGCAAACTGAAACACCAAGTTTAGTCCCAGAACGAAGATAGAAGAAACACAAAATCGAATGGTAAACACAACAACATTGTAAAAAAAAAAAAAAATCAGAAAAGCAAAAAAAAAAAAAAAAAAAAAAATTTAAAACAAAAACAATGGCAAAAGCATAAATGAAACGAAAATTACCTGAAAATAAGAGTAAAGCTCGAAAAATCACATGAGACGCAACAATGGAGGACGATTGCCTTCGTACTTCTGTGGAAAAAAAACGTGAGAAGAACAGAGAGAGAGAAAAAATTAAAAGAGAAAACTAAAACAACCGTTAATAATATTTGTGAGCTACCGTATGAAAATAAAATTTCAAAACATATACAACATGGGCTAAACGAGGAAAGGATTTCAAATGTGGGCTATTTTCGGATGGGTTGTATGGCCCAAGTGATATATGATGTAATTTTGTCTAAAAACGAAAAGGGAAAAGGGCCAGATATATCCTTCGTATATTGTTTACATTTAACCTCCGTTATTCGATCGGGCTAAATTTATCCCTACCGTTATATTATCGGGCCATATTTATCCTACAATCAACAAATTTTTAAAAATACCACTTGATCTGTTAAGTAATCCAAAATTTCCTAAATTCCTTTTATTTAAATCACTTATTGTTCTTCTTGCTCCATTATTTTCAAAAAAAATACTATTGATGTGAATGCTAAAGTTACTAGACTATACAAATTATTAATAATTTTAAAAAAAATTACCAATGCACTCATTTCTCTTCTTGTAATAAATAGAATTGGTAGAATTTTATTTATTTTTCAATCATATACACACCATAGAATTTAGTGGATCTATTTATTGTGTATTATATGCAGTCGATCATCATGTATGTACATGTATATTCAAATATATTTTGTCATTACCTGGTTAGTATAGAGTTTGATCGACTAACTTAAGAGTGCACAATGTATGGCATTTAATTAAAGCAAAGTTGAATTAGACAATGTAAAAGTCTCCGGAACTTCAACTTCAATCACTAATACTTGCAAAGTCTCCATACATTGGTGCAACGAATTCATTAAAATTGGGATGTTGTAAATACTTTTAAAATTTAGAAAAGCTACCTAATTTAAAATTTTTAATTTACTATACTTTGTTTATTCAGTTGTATTGTTTAATATTTTTTTTCTCTAATTCAGAAAGCGGGTAAATGCCAATTATTTCAAAAATAGTGGACCAAGAAGAACAACAAGTGATTTAAATAAAAAGAATTTGGGAAATTTTGGATTACTTAATAGATCAGGAGTATCTTTAAAATTTTGCTGATTATAGGGATAAATTTGGCCCGATAGTATAACAGAGATTAAATACAAACAATATATGAAAGTAGAGCGATATATTTGGCCATTTTCATACTTACCACCGCTTTTATAATAAATATAAACTACTATGTATAAAATTTAATACTTTTTGAAATAAATTTTATATAATAATAATTATAAGTGAAAATAGTTAACAACTCAAAATATTTAAAAAAATATTAGTAAATATATGCTATAAAATATTATTTGACTTTTAAAAGAGTAATAATATTACATACGGTGAAACAGTATTTAGTGAGAAACTTTTAGAACCACACAAATATCATGACCCCACAAAACTTTTATCTCTTAAGCTTTTAATATCATAAATTTTAAAAATCTTCTTTTCCGAGTCAAACTATCAGATCTTAAATTGAAACGAAGGGAGTATCGTACTTCACCAAAGTGTCAAGTGTGAGCAATAGAGGTGCGTGTACAATAGCCATTATGATTAAGTTACAGAGATTTATGTATGTTTTGACAAATGTCATATATTTTTGTTGATGCGTAAATATTGGATGTATGTACATAATTTAACTATAGAATTACAACACATATACTATATTAATAGGCATAAAAAGTTTTTCTACTAGAAAAAACATTAATGTATTAATTAACTGAAAACAACAAGTGTTAAAGTTATCTTAACATGAGACCACAAATAATAGAAATAAATACGTCTAATAAATCTTAACAAGAAGCTGGAATAGCTCAGTTGGTTAGAGCGTGTGGCTGTTAACCACAAGGTCGGAGGTTCAACCCCTCCTTCTAGCGATTAAGTGGTTTTTATTTTTGTGGCTCATTACCTTACATCAGCTTTCATGGCCCAAACATCAATCAAATTCCTTAAAAAATACATTTAACTAAGGAAAATTACAAGTTATGTCCATTTATAAGTAGCTCATTACAAAAATTGGCCAATTGATAAAATATTACTAATATTAGCCAATTAGCTATTTGTAGCACAAAAATATCCATTTTTTGCTTTGTTTTGAGGGGTGTTATTAGAATAGATTGGACACAACTTAAGGAGCTTGAATATCAGTTTTGGGATGATTTGGTGAAGTTTTGAGGTGGTTTGAATTGAAAATTCGAAATAAAACTGAACATGAAAAAAATTATATGTGTATCACACTGTGTATCATTTGTGTATCACATATGTATCATATTTGTATCAATTGTGTATCACATGTATATACATGTATATATGTGTGTGAGATACATGCGGGATACATGTTTGATACATGTGTCGCATAAGACTTTTTTGAACTCGATTTAATACGAATTTTGATTCAAAACCAGTCCAAATCACCTCCAATCTTCCTCAATTTTTGTATAATGACTTATCTATATATTTTCAATGAATTTCAACTATACCCATTGAGAGAAAAAACCCTTATATTTGGTTTTTCAATTTTTGTTGGCTAGTTTTGGTAAGTCTATGATTAATGGCTAAAGGTTGGTAAATTGAGATTTATTTGGGACATTTGTGTAAGTTTCCCTTTAACTAACGATATCCAAACAATTTTGCTTCAATTTAAGAAAATTTTGTAACAATAATTCGGGGGGAAATGATACTGTAATGTCGCTCTCAAAATATATATTTTGTATGTTATACATATACAAATTTTATACATTTTTTCAACTACCAAATATAAATAATTTTTAGGGCAGGTTAAAAGTGAAAAAATCCCATAATTTGGTGGGTCATAACTTTTTCACAAGTTATAACTTACCTATGCGAAAATTACAATTTCACAAGTTATTTGGTGGTTAACAGCTTTGGGACAAATTGTTCATAACATTTTATTGGATTCTGATTGGTAATACATTCTTTCTTCACATGTTATGGCAACATGCATAACTTCTGTACAACTTATAGCCTGTTTGGCTAAGCTTTTCCAAGTTGAGAAGTACTTTTTTTGAAAGTTGAAATGTTTGGCTAAGCTTTTAGGAAAAAAAAGTGATTTGGAGTAGAAGCAGAAAAAAGTAGCTTCTTCCCATAAGCACTTTTGAGGAAAATACACTTAGAAACACTTTTTAAAAGCTTGGCCAAACACAAATTGGTGTTTAGAAGTGCTTTTCAAATTAATCAGTCAAATACAAATTTCTTTTCACCGAAAGTACTTTTGAGAAAAATACTTTTTAAAATAAGCTGATTTTTTTCAGCTTGGCCAAACAGGCTATTATTCACAAGTTAGGCAATTTATCACTTGGTTTTAATTTGGATGAATAAAACATGCATAGTTCACAAGTTATGACAGGCATGCACAACTTTGATATAAATTGAAGCTCTATCGTATTAGGAAAAGAATTTTGTACTATCTTCGTTATACTGGAACTCCAGTATATTATGCTGAAATTCTAGTATATTATGCTGGAGTATTTTTTGGATTTTTGAACAATATTTTCGTTCATATTTATCTTTACATAAAAAGTGGCTAAATTTCGATTACTTTGAAACTGTGGCTATTTTTGAATGACCACTTATAAATTTGGCTAGTTTTAAATTTCTCCCACTGTCTTTTTTTTATATAGCAAATATACCTAGTCAGGCTTCCTAATGGCGAATATATAAATAAAATCCCAAAATGGGTCCAAAGCTTACAAGATGTCCAAACCAAAATAGAAGTTGCATGGAGCTACTAACTACTAAAAAGATATAAAAGATAAAGTCTAATGAACTAGCTATTACAACAAAATAAGCTAAGTGTTTCCTTCTCCTGTCAGTGTATGTGAATCCAATTGCTAGTGGTAAATACCAAGCAGCACCTATCAAGCTCTCACCAAGCGCCAGGGTATACTGTCCATAGGCTAAAATGAATTCCAAACATCTCCACCACAGAGTTGAAGCCATCATAGTCTTCCAAGTGTAGCTACTATATGATTTTGATATGTAGTGTACTGAGTTTGTCCAAGTATTAATCATATGCGCACTCATCAACATTAACATGTAAAAGTACCTGGCTTTAGGTTAGCCTTGCAAGGCAAAAGCCAGGCTGGGGATAGCTTTAGGCTGGTCTTGCAAGGCAAAAGCCAGGCTGGGGGTGGCTTTAGACAGGACTTGCAAGGCAAAAGCCAGGCTGGGGGTGGCTTTAGACAGGCCTTGCAAGGCAAAAGCCAGGTTGGGGCTGGCTTTAGGCTGGCCTTGCAACGCAAAAGCCAGTCTGGGGCTGGCTTTAGGCTGGCCTTGCAAGGCAAAATACAGGCTGGGGCTGGCTTTAGGCTGGCCTTGCAAGGCAAAAGCCAGGTCGGCGCTGGCTTTAAGCAGGCATTGCTAGGCAAAAGCCAGGCTGGGCCTGGCTTTAAGCAAGCCTTGCAAGGAAAATGCCAGGCTGGGGCTGGCTTTAAGCAGGACTTTCAAGGCAAAATCCAACCTTGAGGCTGGCCTTAAGCTAATGACGCCAGGGTAAAGCCAATCATACTCAAGCGTTAGAAATTGTTCATTTTTGTGATCTTGTAAGCTCAGATCCTTCCCTTCCAGAACCTTTAATGTCGACATCATTCTAAACATTGCTAAACCATCCTCAGATTGAGCATGAATCCACACTAATACTACTGAGAAATGATTCAACAATCTCCAGAGATACAACATAACAGGTTCTGCCATTTCCTTAGCATTTGAGCATATCAGAGTCAGGATAAGTTGTACCATCCAACACCTGCTTATCGCATTGTTCCTGTTCACTATCAAATCACCCCTAGAATGAGCATGTGACCATGCTAATACCACTAGAAAGTACCTTAATAACATACATAATGAGACATAAAAGAAACATACATGTTTGTGCAGAGTCCAATCCTGTGAAGCCATCAGTTTGGGGTTTTCTCTTTGCTATCCTAACCCTAAGGTTAGGTGTCTGATATTTTTCTGGATTGATCAACCTCCTCCCTGCACTAGGAAATTCAAAGAACGAATGAAACTCATATGTACCTACAAAATAAAACACAATGTTAGCTATAAAATCCGCCACTAAGTTGCCTTCTCTGAACACATGTTGAAAGATCACATTGAAGTTGCCTTTCATCTCTATAATTTTCTTCACATCATATGCAACTACCCAAGGAGGATCCCATTCCCTTCTATCACTTTCTTCGTCACTATTGAATCAGTCTCCAATATGAGAGGGTGAAGATCATGCTCCACCCAATATTCTAATCCTTGAAGAATAACCTTAAATTCAACCACCACATTAGTTGTTAACCCCAGTTCTACTACCCTTGCATACACCACATCACCTTCATCATTCCTCACACAAAATCCTAATGAGCTAGGACCAGGATTTCCTTTTGAGGCACCATCAGTATTGCATTTGTACCAACCATGAAAAGAAAGCTGACATGTTACTCTTGTAGTGATAAATATAGGTTTATATCATTCAAAATATTGAATTATGTCTGGCCATAACAATGGAATATTAGGCATCCAATCATACCTCACCCTTTCCAGTTGATGCAATGTCCTATTGATCTCATGAATCACCCTATTTGTGGACATTGAACCCCCATGTTTACCTGCATTTCTTCTCTTCCAAAGTTCCCAAGTGATGATAGCTGGTACTGCTTGAAATAATGGCTCTAACTTTGGACAACATTGAGCATACCACCAATGTCTTATAACCTGCTTCAATTGAATCAATGGCACAGTAATTCCAGCAGCCCCCATGAACAGGTTCCATACTTTAGAGGCAGTAGGACTTGTGACAAATATATGCTCAATAGATTCCTCTTGGGGCTGCTAACAACACCAACACCAACACCTAGACATCACCATTTGCCCTTGCCTCCTCCACATGTCATTAGTGGCTATTTTATTCCTCCACAATCTCCACAAGAAGAAGGATATCTTGAATGGTAAGCCTTTAATCCACATTAACTTGAATTCCTGATTAGGATCAGCCCTATGCCTTAATATTTGCCAAGCACTGCTAACACTGAACTTGCCTGAAGGAGTTGGCATCCAATATGGCCTATCCCAGTATCCTTCACTACCTTCATAATGCACATTTAGCCTTATATGTTCTGCAATTTCCTCACTGAAGTTTTGATCTAGCAGCTTATCATCCCATGTTTCACCTTGCCGCAATTCTGCCACATCCTGAAGATCTTCATTGATTTGGAAAATCTTTAGGTAATACGTGATAAAGTGCTCCCAACCAGTCCAATTTTTATTCCAAATATTAGTTGTTCCACTCTTCAATTCCCATAGGATTTCATGTTCTACTTCTTCCCTAGCATTCAGCATTTGTCTCCAAACATGATACCCCCTTCTAAACAGCACCACATTTGGTATCTCCTTCTTGCAATACTTATTCCACATGAAATTAGACCACAAATATTTTGTGGTCCTAAACCTCCACCAAAGTTTAGCAAACAATGCCCTCGACACATCATGTAAGGACCTAAAACCTAGGCCCCCTTCCTCTTTAGGAAGGGGAATTTTTTGCCATGAAGCCCAATGTCTGCTTCTCCCTTCTTCCTTTGTGCTCCAAAAGAACCTAGAAAAAATCTTATGAAGATGCTCCAGGATATTTTTTGGTAGATGAATTAATGATAACATGTGGACTGACATACTTTGCAACACACTAGAAATGAGTATTGCTTTTCCTCCAAATGACAGCAACTTTCATGTCCATGAATGCAATTTAGCCTCTACTTTCTTGATAAGATCCTCATAATATTCCTTCCTCATTCTAGTGTAGAAAATAGGACATCCTATATATGTGAAAGGGAATTTACCCTTCACACTAGAAATGAGTATTGTTTTTCCTCCAAATGACAACAACTTTCCTTTCCATGAATGCAATTTGGCCTTTACTTTCTTGATAAGATCCTCATAATATTCCTTCCTCCTTCTAGTGTAGAAAATAGGACATCCTAGATATGTGAAGGGGAATTTACCTCTTGCAAATCTTGTAATAGCTCCAACCGCCTGACACATTCCATCAGAAATCTTTGAATACATGTAGTATGAACTCTTATCTTTGTTGATCATCTGGCATGATATCTTCTCATAGTTCCTCAACATTTGCTCAATGATGGAGGACGAGCAAAAGCAAAGATTATGGTATCATCAACATATTCCAAGTGATTTAATGGATCAGACCACTTAGGCATTCCAAATCCCACAAATGAACTGTCTTCAAATAGCTTATTCCAAGACCTGGAAAGTACCTCAGTTGAAAAAATGAACAATGCTGGTGATAGAGGATCCCCTTGCTTCACACCCCTTGTAGAATTAAAGAACCCTGAGGACCGCCCATTCACCAATACTGAGTACCAATTATTTGACACCAAGTTCCACACCATGTTGATGAAGTGCTCAGAAAATCTCATCTTCCTTAGTACATGCAATAAGTACTTCCATGAAACCCTATCATAGGCCTTAGCCATATCAAGCTTGATCACCACATTAGCTGGCTTTCCCCTTAACCTTATGTCAGTGACAATTTATTGAGTCAATAAGATGTTCTCAAATATACTCCTACCCTTCACAAATCCGGATTGATTAGGAGATATTAGAGAAGGCAGAAAAATTTCCAATCTATCATGTAACACCCTAGACAAGACCTTGTTAATGAAATTGCTCAAGCTAATAGGTCTTAAGTCAAAAAATGCCACAACTCTATGTTTCTTAGGCAACAACACTAGATAGGTGTGAGTGATGGATTTAGAGAGTGAAACTCCTCCACAGAAGTGTAGCACCATGTTGTGTATATCAGCACCAGTAACATCCCAACATGTTTGATAAAACAGGCCAGTGAATCCATCTGGACCACTAGCACTCTCTACACTAATCTCAAAAACTGTTGTCCTTACCTCTTCAATTGTTGGAAATATGCTAAGTTCAAAATTCTGTTCCATAATGACCATCCAAGGTACATTATTGAGCAAGGAAAAGTCAGATGCATCACCTTCACTTGTGAACTATTTTTTATAGAAGTCCACTACAGTTGTAGCCAGTTGCTCTTGGTCTTCAATCCATACCCCACTTCCACTTTTGATCCTCTTCAGTTTCAATTTCTTTCTTTTGCCATTGACATGATTGTGAAAGAAACTTGTATTCCTATCTCCTTCAACAAACCAAGTCATCCCAGCTTTTTTGCTTCCAATACTACTTCTCAATACTCAAGTATTTCTTCAATTCAGATTTAGCCTTTTGAAGCACAATCTTGTTCTCAACAGTAGGCTCTTCTTCAAACAACATCTCTTTCACCCTAACAATATCCTCCAAAATTGCCAATTGCTTGAAGATATCACCAAATGTTTCCCTACTCCATTTTGACAGTGCTGCCTTCACCCTCTTGAGCTTCTTCTTGAACATCAAAAATAGATCCCCTATGAAATCAGCTTCCCAATTCTGCCTCACCGCATCCATAAATGTAGCATGCTTAGTCCAAAAGTTCAAGAACCTGAAAGACTTGACAAAATTGGTGGTCTGCTCCCCATATGTCATTAACAATGGTGCATGATCTGATACAGTTCCGATTAGATGTTCAACTTCAATAGTTGGCCACATGTTCTGAAATGGAAAATTCACAAATATCCTATCCAATCTTTTGAATATACACGCAGCGTTGGGTCTCCCATTCCACCATGTAAATGGACTTCCTTCATATCATTGCTCAAACAAACCACACGAGTTTACAAAAAAATGCAAAATCCTCATATTCAGGAGGGTGTACTGGCAGTCCTCCTATTTTCTCATCTTCATGCAATATCTCATTGAAATCCCCTTCTACCAACCATGGAAATTTCATATCACTTGCTAAGTAATACAAGTGATCCCACAACTCCAACTTCTCCATTGCTGAACATTTTGCATAAACAAATGTCATTATCATGTGTTGCCCGAGATCATGGTGAAACACTCTCACAATCACATGTTGCTCAGTATCCTCCACTAATACCCATTCCACCACTGCATCAAAGAACAACCATATCTTCCCATTAATATTTGCATAAGCAGTCTCCATATTCAACCTCCTTCTATATCTATCAATGAATCCCTTCTTTTGAAAATGCTCCATCAATGCAACTACACAAAAACTATGCTCCCTATTCATGTTGATCACCCTATGAAAGGCCTGTTGTGTATTCACAGACCTTATGTTCCATATTAATGTTTTAATCATCATCATTTAGATAGAGAAGCTTCCCTCCTAGACATTATTCTTGAAGGTTGTGGTAGATCTTTATTCTGATTCTTCTTAGTTGTCTTACCTCCTTTAGCACTAGCAGTGTGTGATAAATCTCCTTACCTAGAGACTTGTTTAAAGTTTTCTGTTGTTGATTCATCATCTCCTTCATCCTCCATTGGATTTTGTCTCATTAAGTCTTCATTAATTGGTGTGACATTGTGTGTAACTAAATCATGTAAATGTTGTAGATGAGTCTTCTGTGGAACTCTAATTTGCAGCAACATAATTTGGTTAGTGCCAGAATCCATACATTGCCTCTATTTCCCTAGTTTCTCTTGGAACAATTGTCGTCTTATCAGCTTTTTCATTGCTATTCCCCATAGAAGAAGCAACAACCTGCATCATTTTGAATTGTTTCTCATAAACACTACCTAGCCCAGGAATTAATGTTGTAGTCTGCTCAGACATGTCTGTTCTACTGATATCACCACCCTTTCCATTGCATGTTCTTTGGTATGACCCTACTGTATCATCCATAACCTTCACATTATCATCTCCATCAAGTTTTTTCTCCAATGCATACACCAGAACACCATATACATAGGACAAGATCTTGCTAGTTGCATTAGGGATATGGTTTACTATTGTTGCTTCATCAGGTGACCCTGGCGCCAGGGCTGGCGTCGCCACCTTAACGCCTGGGGTACCTGGCTTTAGGCCTGACGTCTCTAGCCTAACGCCTGGGGTACCTGGCTTTAGGCCTGGCGTCTCCAACCTATCGCCAAGTGGGCTGCTGTCCCTCACTTTGTCTCCTGTTGTCTTTGTCGTGCCTAGTTGATCATCCTCCACCTCAATTGCATCACTCCCTACAACCTTTGTTGAGTTTATCTCATTAAGGTCCTCAAGCTGCCTAGAATCTGCAAATGTTTGAGACGGAATATCTTGACATGATTGGTTTGTAGTCACATTGAGTTTCCTTAGCTCCTCTTTGCTAGTTCCAAACCTTCTATGAACCCAGTCGATTGTGGATTCCTTAAGCTTTTTCATCATTACTTTGATCACTAGGAACAATAGGATTAGCCTTAACTAAGTTCCCATTATGCTGATCTTCCAACATTTTCTCAACTACTTCCTTCTTTACACGCTTAAGTTCCTATTGATTACCTTCTCCAACTGGTTTAATATGAGCATCCTTCCTAACCCTAACACCAAAAGCCTTAGGATTAGGGCTTGACACTCTGGTATTGCCTTCTTTTTCCTTCTCATGGCCTTTCTTGGATTGTTTTTCCCTATGTTCCTTCTTCTTACCATTACTATGATCCTCACCTTTGCCTTCAGTAATTTGTAGCGTAGGTTGATGAACTTCCTCAACCTCTAGTGCATTGAACTTGTTCTTGGTTGCTACTTCCTCGATTTTGGCCTTCCCTTTACCCTTGTCAGATTCCTTACCTTGTTTGTTATCAACAACGTGACCCCGATTATCCCGTTGGTATTTATTCTTCCTTGCTTGTATCCATTCCTGCTTGGCATGATTAGTATCAATCTTACCTACTACCTTTCTACTTGACAGAACCTTTGTTGAATTTGCAGCTGTACCAATTGCTTCTTTGCTTACCACAATTGTCTTCTCCTTGCCTTGATCCTCAACATCTTCATCAAATCTCTTGTGTAATTCAGGATGAATTACACAACATTCTGCCTCACTATGCCCTTGTTTCTTGCAAGGCTTGCAATACTTAGGCATATAATCATACTTAATCCTAATCCATTTAACTCTTCTGGCCCAGATTCATCAACTTCTTCAACAATCTTGATACGTTTAGGGAAATTACCTAGCAAATTCTACCTTTACCTTAACACAACTAGGTCTAGTCACATTTTGAGTTTCTAGGTCTACATGTAATTGATTACCAACTGCACGAGCTAATGAAAATACACATTCCTTACCAAAGAAATTTGGAGGAAGTCCTGAAAAACCAATCCAAGCTATGGCAATTGGAGGCTCTTCATCAGGTGTCCACCATGGATTCCATTTTGTATAATGCATCTGCCACATGTCTGATTGAGCCTTTACATAAAAAGCTGGCTTTGAAAGAAGATGAACATAATCCTCCAATAAAGACATCCTAATTAACACATGATTGTCTTCAATCAAGCCAACTGAACAATGACTTTTAATCTCACATTGAATTGGAATCACTTTACCCATATGAAAATTTTCCAAGAACTACAAGTTGAAGCCCTTGTTGTACGATGGATTGCTTCACTTCTTGTTTTTTCCACTTCACAATGGTTCTCCATGAAGGAACTCAACTGGTTTCAATGGTAGCGTAGCTAGGGTTTGCATGGACGTATTTATGGTAGTAGGGTTTAATAAATTCGCATAGGTTTTAGGTGTATTAAGGTTTGTATTAGGGTTTGTAGAGGTTGGTAATGGCTGAGGGGGGAGGAAGACGACAGACCAACCTAAGGAGGAGGCTGGCCGCCGGCCGTGGAGGCCATAAAGGGCAGTCGCCGGCTTGCACTGTTGATCACAACTTTGAAGAGAGAGAAGAGAGCGTTTTGTTTTTTCTCTAACTTCAGGTGTTTGGCCAAGAATTTTTTTTTTCCTCCCATTGTCTTTCGATATGTGAATATTTTTATTTTCTTGTCGGCTTAATATTCATTTAGCTTTTCATTGCCAAATCAACGAGGGGATGGTGATAATTTACTTTTTCTTTTTTAGATGTGAGATAAATTTTCCTTTGACCATACATTTTGACAACTTTTTTTTCAGTTTTAAAAAAAATTATCACTTGTTCATGGAATATGATCCGTTTTTAAAAAAAAATTAATTTTCTTTTTAAGTTCCCAAAATCTGATTTAGGGCAATTTTTGGATAAAATTTTCTTTTCCAATCATAAAACTTCAAAAAAAATAATTTAAAATAACATATATGTTCAAACACAACTTTAATTTTTAAAAATTATTTTGCTATGCAACTTCATTTTTTTTTTTCAAGTTTCAAAGGAAACCCCAGTATATCCACCACCCACAAGCGCAAAAGGGGAACAATGAAATTTCAAAAAGATAAAAGCACAACAGCATCAATGAGTGGTGGCCTTTCAATCTCACCAAATCCATAAATCAATTAGACAGCAACATGTCACCAAAAGATGGATGTGTACAGCTGCAAACCAAAAGCTAGGAAAAAAACAAGAAATCAAAACAAAAGGTAATAGACAAAAGAAAGAAAAAGCAAAATATTGCTTTTTTCTTCCTTTATTACAAAAGGCAAATGGATTTTTGGACACAATAATCAAATTCTAACTTAGAAATCGGTGGATAGAGGGGCATGGTCATGGTTCATGAACACATTACTGTAAATAAGACCAGCCAAACCACCACCAACAAGGGGTCCAACCCAGTAAATCCAGTGACCAGCGAAATCACCACTAGCCATTGCAGGTCCAAAGGACCGAGCTGGGTTCATTGAACCACCAGAGAATGGACCAGCAGCCAAGATGTTGGCACCAACAATGAAACCAATAGCAATGGGTGCAATGGTGCCCAATGAACCCTTCTTTGGGTCAGCTGCTGTGGCATACACTGTGTACACCAAAGCAAATGTGATGATTATTTCCATCACTACTCCTTCAATAGCTCCTACTCCAGCTGCTACACTGTGGATTGGAACAGCCTAAGGAAAAAAAAGCAAAAGAAAAAGAAGTTAGATGTCAAAATACTATTTTTAGCTCGAACTATATAAACATACGCAAGAATGTAAAATAAAATGTATAAAAATGTAATAAGATCATGCTCATTCTGAAAGCACTCGCTTTAATCCTAGACTCGTCTCTCGTATAGCCAGAGGCAGACCTTATGTTATACCGATAGGGGTCAACAACACTCAGTAAAGTTTGGCCCATTTTTTATATATACATGTATATGTCTTTCGAAAATAGTGATATATTAGTAACGAACATCCTATATACAAAGCAGATTTTAGTTGAATCTAAAAGTGCACCCTAACTTTCAAATCCTGGATCCGTCTCTATGTATAGCCATGGGAATTAAATTGTTTTAAGTAGATTGAGAAGTCTAGGAAGGATGCTTCCACTTTCATAAGAAGCTCAATAAAATTTAATGTATTACTGATGTAAAATGTATTTATATTATCAGAGTACTTAAAAGTTAGTGGCTACACTAATAAACATGGTTAATTAGTAAGATATAGCATGTAACAACAAGTTAAATTATACTGACAATATAAAAGTAATTATATATACTGATAGTGTATATAACTTAATTTTCGTTTGAGAGATAGAGACTTACCAATCCTCCGGTGACAACTTTGAGGAGGTAAGAGGCAACAGTGGCGCCCAAAAGTTGAGCAATCCAGTAGAATAGACCAGTAAGAACAGTAATTTGGCCACCAAGAGCCAACCCGAAAGTAACGGCAGGGTTAACGTGACCACCGGAGATGTTAGCCCCGACGGCAACTGCCACGAACAGAGCAAACCCATGGCAAACTGCAATCGCTACAAGACCCGACGGATCAAGAGCAGCATCTGCTGTCAACTTGTCTACATATCCAATGCAATAGTTTAGAATCATAATCCGACGAAAACTAGATAGAACACAAAGGTAAATTTAGAATTTAGAGTCAACGAGTTCAGAATATATGTAATCGGCAGTAAATATTTACACTCTCAGAATTGTATGGGTGATTTAACTGAAAGCGGTGAATTTAGTTGAACCCGTTGAACACAGTCTAGATCTGCCTAAGACAGAGTTATTCCACTTACTTAGCTTGCATGGGCATGATTTACTAACCACGTAAATTAATTCATGCATTACTGTAATTAGCGGCCAAAAATTTTCATTATGAAACTTTATGCATAAAATTCATTTAGTTAATTACTATGTACAGTTAAACCTCATCATAACAACATCGTTTGTTCCACATCTTTATGGCCGTTATAGCAAAATGCTGCTAAAGAGAACATGTTTTATATAGTAGTATAAAAACTGGTTCAAAATGAAATTTGACTTTCACAGTAAATGATTGTTATATAAAGGTGCTTTTATAGAGAGATCGGGCTGTATTTATGTACATAAATTGTGAACAAAATGATTCGAGCTGCATGTAGTAATTATATAGTATAAGGAAAAAAGAGGAAGATTTATTAACTGTAAGCAATGGCTGAACCAACTCCAGCGAAAACAAAGAGCAATGTTGAGATGAATTCAGCAATGTAGGCCTTAATAGAACCCAAGCTAAATGAATCATCGAAACGACCAAAAGCTATGGCAGGCATTTTAAAAAAACTAATAATTAAATTGATTCTAAATAGAATTGAAGAAAATGGAAACAGAGACAATGTTTTGTGATGACAAGAAGAGCTCTTTCTTTGTCACCTATATATACTACGAAATAGTATTAAAAAATAATATTAATTAAGTTAATTAATGCACATCATGTGTTTTATACTGTATGGGTATGTGCATCTTCCTCCTTACAATGAAGATAAGGAGAATAAAAGTAAGTGTATATGTGGCCATGGACATCCAATCAATTCTTTTTCTTACAAATCCTAGCTGTCAATAACATGCTCTTTATGGAAATGTCTGGAAGATAGTCAATAGTCTATCCATGTGCGCCGACCGTTATTAAGACATTGTGGTGGGTCATGGGAGGTCCCTTGTGAATAAAATAATGATTAGAAAATAGAGTTGATAGGTACAAACGGGGCTACACGAGTTCGATCAAATCCAATAGTTTTAGGACCCGTTTGATTACAAATTTTGTCATAATAAATTTAAATTTAATTGGGGAACACATGTTTGACTATATATTTTACTTACATTTTGTCAAAACTTCAAATCTCAAAACCATCCGTCATACATTTTATAAAAATTGCCCCAAACTATTATATTTTATAAAAAGGCCCATCAATTATTATTTTGTAACGATGTTGCATCGTATTCTCGGTTATCTGATAGTGTATCATGTAGTTCATTATAAAAATAATAATTTTGTACCAAATTTATTTATGTTCAGGACTATGGTTTGCGATAAGATAATAAATATTATTGATAAATGTACTGTTGGGTATTTGTGATAGTTTTTAGAACTTGCATGTTTTCCAAAATAAATTTGGGAAATATTTTTTGAAAACTGATGTCCAAACACATTTTCATCTTCAAACCAAAATTCACCAAATCAGATTTTTCAAAACAAATTTGAAAATCTATGATCAAACGTTAGCTTAATCCTAACTTTATTTGTATTATAAAATTAATGTAATATGTATATATAATTTATTCAGAGAGATCTTAACTCAAACAGCCGGTAGAATACACTGTTTATTTTGTCTAGCAAATATACATAAATTGTATTATGATTATACCAATTATACACATATATATTACGCATGGATTATAACTATATTATACTTGATGAATATTTTAAATTTTAACGCTTGGATAGGTGACTATTTAAGTTAATTCTCCTTATTCAAAAGCTAATAAACAACTTTTTTCTTATCGAAAACCCATAAACTCAAAATCCTAATCTCGGATACCGGGCAACACTAATTTTTGGGTCCACACAAACTGCACTGACCGACCATGGACAAATAGAATGGGGTTGTTTGAGCTGTTTTGTGGGATATTTATTTAAAATGAGTGGATAAGAATTGAGGTGGACTACTTAGGGTTCTGTTTATTTGCTTAATATATTGGATAATTAGGGTTTAATAATAATGAGATATAGATGGCCTGCTGGATGGATGGAGATAAGGAATAATCTTTAGTGAGCTCAGGTCGTGTTAGGTAGTTGCTTTCATTTTTCAAACTGATTTTTAATGAAAGAATATTTAGGTTTTGTTCTGTATATTTTTATAGTGATGATAATGGTATGAGGTTCCATTATTGCATACCTAAACTCGTTGCAATTTCTCTTTTTTTGATTTTAAGGGTTTGGATATTCTGACTTTTATTCTATCGAAACCTTTGTGCTATTCATGAATGATTTGCAGGTGTGGACAAATGGAAAGTCTATTATATTGATAATAGCCCTTTTGCTCTATTGTTGAGGTTAGGAATTCCCAACTATATGAAATATATAAAATAGAAGGTTAATCTTCACACCTATGTAGAACATTTTAAAGATAAGTACTGATAAACTCAAGATCACTTATAACTCTAATCATAGTCAATTGCTTTAGAGCTAGAACATACTTGTAGTTTTTTTTGGGCAAGAGAGGAACCGTAGCCGCTACAATTTCTGTCTCAGTCTCTGCCTTTCGGGTGAGCATTCTGTGGAGAGCACTTTGTGCATATGGGGTAAACCTCCCCATGTAATAACCTGCAAACTACATTGAGAATATAAATCGCACTAGGCAAATCCAGTATAACAGGCTCAAATTGCATTATCAAAACAACCAAGTACATATATGATAAATAGTTTTTGATTGAAAGAACAATTCACTTTAGTAAATGTAATTTCGAGAAGAAGAAGAAGAAAATTCTTTCGAACGTTGATTATTGGTGTAATTTCACATCATCCATCTGCATCAACAATTTATTACATATACATAAATACATACTACTGTATGACATGAGTACTTTTTGCTTGTTGAAGGTCAATCCTAAGAGCAATGCAGTTCACTTCTTGGACCGACCATATCCTCCGTTAGGCGGTTATCTGTCACTGGGCGGGCAAACAGACGGGTCAGATCGGATATGGACGGGTCAAAACGGTAAATTATGTGACCCGATTCATATTTAATACGGATAAAAAATAAGGTAATCGGTGTAGAATATGGATATCCATAATATCCATCGCTTCTTGAATATGATCACTTTTGGGGTAATTCCATGTCTCGCACACTCGAGGAACCCTTAATTTGAGACTTTATTAATGTAAAATTTAAATCCATTAGTTATCCATTGGTTATCCATTTTCTAAGTGGATAATATGATTCTTTATCCATATTTGATCCGTTTTTAAAAAATTCATTATCCAACTCATTTTTTAATGGATAATATGAGTTGATAACTGTTTTCTTTTAAACATTTTGCCACCACTATCTGTCACCATAATTTTCAAATTTAGAATAATGTATATATTATTGACGTTAGAGACGGAGCTGGAGTTTTAATTATGGATTCGATAAAACTCATTAGCTTTGTCCAAAATTCTATATTTGTGTTTAAAAATTTACTGAATATGTATATATATAATTTATTCAGAACCCAATAAGCTACATCTTCTAGAATTAAGAACCATATATTTAAAATTCTGATTTCATACCGTCACTGGTGATCTTTCAGCATTGAAAAACTTGGACCAATAGGACGAAAAATAGAAGAGGAAGAAACCACGTTACTTATTATTACCGGTCAATTATGTTGACATTTGAAAAATTATTTTGCTCCCTTGATAATACAACATAAATCTTTATCACAAACTGAAATTCCTTAAAGATTCAAATGACTGGGTTTACATCATTACATGGGATTGTGAGTATATAGCCCGAAACAGATCCAAGTACCTGGGCCGCGAGCAAATTGGACAGTCCGTTTGCGGCGCTTACCCTCTCTTTGAAGTTTGAAATGGATTATTCGGGTCAAGATATAATGGGACTAACATGTGAAAATAGCATTGGCTAGCTAGTTTTCAAGACTGGTAATTGAAAAATAACTAAAGTTCGTAAAGTCACTAAAAAATAACCGCTATTTTGCTGCAACACGAAAAGTTCCAGCATAATATACTGGAGATTGGAACACCTGTATATGAACTCTCAGCATATAAGGTGTGCTTTTACTTTGGACTGTGATGATTATAACCTAATGAACCTGGTCCTTGATGATTTGTGACTTTAAATGAAAAGTGTTCTAACATTGTGTTGATGTTAAGCTAAGTTGAAACAAGTTCCATGCTTATGAAAATCACTGAGCTTGTCATCATAAGGGGGAATTTGTTGACCTGAGCGGTTTTGATTTTGATGATTGACAAAGGAACACATGCATGAACCAGGTCCATAAACAGTGTACACAGGTGAAATGCAGAATCAAGCAAAAAACATACACGTGAAAGGGATAAGTATAAGTGGTTATTTTTGGTAATCCCTGAATGAAAAGGTTGCATATTTGATAAGGAGCAGAACTCCTTACTTGAAGAAAACTCTATCCAAGATAAGTGTCACGACCCAAATTCTCAACCTTAGAGATCGTGATGGCGCCTAACATCACACCCGCTAGGCAAACCAATGTTAGAGTTCGATTAACTACTTTGCTTTGATTATCCATTTAAACATAATAAAATAATTTAAAGTAAACCTAATCTAATGGTTTCAATAAATAACTCCAAATATAAAATGATAAACCACTAAATAAACCGAGCCACAAACTAATTATATAAATAACTCTAAGACTACCCCAGGGTCTGGTGTCACAATTCACGAACTTCTAAGATTACTACAACTAATGGGCTGAAGGAAATAATATACTCCCTCCGTTCCAATTTATGTAAACCTGTTTGACTAGGCACGAAGTTTAAGAAAAAATGAAGACTTTTGGAATTTGTGGTCCTAAACAAGTTAAAAAGGGCCCTGGAGTATTTGTGTGATTATAAAAGCTTCTCATTAAGGGTATAATTGTAAGTTTAAGCAAAACTCTTTCCAAATTTAGAAAGGGGTCCTTTTTTTTAGAACGGACCAAAAAGAAAATAGGTTCACATAAACTGGAACGGAGGGAGTAACTGTTTTGAGAAAATATAAAACAGTCTCTACGAACTAAGAGAAGACTCTCGGGATATGCGAACGCCGGCAGATATACCTCGTGTCTCCGGATAATGGATAGCTGCTCTAAAAATCTCTACTGCTGGCCGGTACCTGGATCTGCACAAAAGAGTGCAGAGTGTAGTATCAGTACAACCGACCCCATGTATTGAGTAAGCGCCGAGCTTAACCACGACAAAGTAGTGGCGAGGCTACGACGGGACATTAACAATATACCTGTGAACAATAATAAATGAAGCAAGAAGAAAATCTAAAACAAATAAATAATAACTGTAGCAACAATTAAAATAACTCAGTCACCTTTTCCGGGTCTCAGCTATAACCAATTCTCACGTAAGTTTCCAAATTTCCAAACTGACTTTAAAATAACAGAAGTGCAAAATATGAAAAATAGTGAAGTAAAACAGTAAGTTTTCAAATCTTTGTTTTCTTTGAAAATCAGTAAAACATAAGTGTCCTCCCTTATTGCTCCTTGTTGCGACGTGCAACCCGCTCCCACCTGTCCACCCTTATTGCTCTTCCCTAAATATATATCACCCTTATTACTCGTGTTGCGGCGTGCAACCCGATCCCACCTGTCCACACTCCTTGTTGTGGCGTGCAACCCGCTCCCACCAGACATATCATATCATTTTATTTATAAAATTTCACAATTCAGGCAAAGCCTTTCACAATACTTTTGTCTCAACAATTATAAACAAGAAACTGTATTTTTTCATAAACTTCATCAATATCATCTCAACCATTAAACCAACAGGAACATAAATATGTATCTTGTAAAACAATGTCAAACTGCTCAACCTATATGTACCACAAGGAAACCAAGAAAACAAACAATACTCTTCCAAAATAATTACAACAAGACTTAACAACAAAGTAACAAAGCCAAGTAGTCATAGAAACAATAATGAACATAGAACAAAAAAAAAGACATGAATCAATTAAATTGGAAACGAGGAAGAAATCATGTTTAACAGACAATTTGGTGGTGCATAGATACTCGTCACCTCACCTATACACCTCACACATGCAATTTCACATAGAAATTAAGTTAGGGATTCCTATTTCTTCAAGTCAAAGTTAAACACCAAGCACTTACCTCAATTTCGCAGGCCACTCACTGCTCAATTATAGCTTTTCCTTTTGAATTCACCTCCAATACACTTGAATGTAATCATAATTAACTTAATATCATTAATTAAGGCTAAGTGAACTAACTTTATTGAAAATTATAACTTTTTCTAAGTTTTCTCAAAAAAAGTGAAAACCCAACACCGGGTCTGCTTGGTCTAAACTCGGGGTTCGGGCCAAATTACGTTTACCCATTCACCCACGAACTCGAATATACAATTGATTTTGAAATTTGACCTTAATTCGAGGTAAAGATTTGATTTTTACAAAATTCCCTAATTCTACCAAAACCCTCAATTTTTACCATGAAAATTCTTAGTTTTTGATTTAAAAGTGATGAAAAACATTGGGTAATTGAAAGGATAAAGTTTAGAATTGATTACCAACAACTTGGGGATGAATTTTGATGAAGAAAATCGTCCTTAGGGCTGTGTAGTTCGAAAAATATGAAAGAAAAGGGTTATGTCCGTGTTTTAAACTGTATTTATATGACTGGACAAGCCCTCTATGCATTCGCGTGGGCCTGCGCGCGTTCACACAGTGTAGTGGGCCAATNCATAACTTTGCCAAACGGAGCCTTCGCGATAGCAGCCTTATGGTCGCGTTCGCACAGTACAAAAAAAAAGACCCCCTGAAGTTTACACTATGCGATCGCGAACCTAGCTATGCGATCGCATAGCACATGAGAGCTGGGCACCAGAAACAAAATCTACAACAGTCTTTTTAAGTGCAAAAATATCCCGTGGCCTATCCGAAACTCACCCAAGCCCTCGGGCCTCTAAACAAAACATGCATGCAAAACTAAAAATATCATACGGGTTTGCTCGTGCGATCAAATCATGAAAATAACATGTAAAACTATGAATTAAACCTCAAAACTCATCATTTTCCTCAAGAACACTTAAAGCTCATTATTTCTCAACCGGATGTCCGAATCACGTCAAATAAACTCTATTTTCACCAAATTTCACAGTTAAACTTTAAATACTATAACAAATCTGTACGGGGCTCCGGAACAAAATTACAGGCCTGATACCAATGGTTTCAAACATTAATTTTTTCTTTATTTCAGGAAAATAATTTCTTTCAAAAATTGATTTCTAAGGCTTGGGACCTCAGAATTCATTTTCGGGCATTCGCCCAAGTCCCATATTTTACTGCGGACCTCCCGAGATCGTCGGAACACAGATCCGGGTCCGTTTACTCAAAATATTGACCAAAGTCAACTATAATCAAATTTTAACTCTAAAAATTACTATTTCTCATATTTTCACATAAAAGCTTTCCAGTTTTACGCTCGGACTGCGCACGCAAATTGAGGTAGTTAAAATTAATCTTTTTATGGATATTAAGCCTAAAACGGAGTCTAAATTCATAAAATGACCCCTTGGGTTATCACAATAAGGAAAGAGTTAGAAGTTGAAGATAACTAGAACTCTTCCATCAAGAAAGAGTAAAGTATTAGACTTCTAGCTAATCCTTATTCTACTAACTCCATAAATATTAGTTTTGTTCTCTTTTACAGGTGATGCATACATAATGAAATTACGCACGAATTGAGAGAAAAATATCTAAGCATTTTGTTAGCAATTCCTGTGAGATTTAAGAGCGCGATCCTGAAGCTACACGAACCATATTAAAGAGACAGCTCCATAAAGAGTTTTATGTGTCTTTCTTTATTTCTAGTTCAAAGTGTAGTAGGCATTTTGAATTGTACCTTTTAGCTTTCTAAAAACCAAATTGTACTAGGTACCTGAGTTGTATCTTTCATGTTAGAGTTAACTAGAAGTAGTCGCAACATCCTTGGCTAGTTTCTACAAGGGTTAGAGGTAATCCATAGGTTTGCACGAGTTTGTAAACTTTGTTGTTGGCTCAGAGTTATAGTGAAGTGTTTGGAAAAATCCTACTGGGTAGTAGGTCGTGGGGTTTTTCACCTTTTGGGCCAGGTGTATTCCATGTAAAAATTCTTGTGTTCTTCACTTTATGCATTGTTTATTCCGTAACTGTAGAGTAAGGAACGCATATAAGAACTAGGTCCTTCGATAATCCAGTGCACGCGAAAATCAGGCACCACACAAACCTTCCCCCCCGTATAGTATTGAAGTACAAGACATCAATTGGTATCAGAGCAAATTATACTTGAAGAGGCTAATACCTTAGGAATAGATCAAGATGAGTGCACTACCTGAAATTTGTAAAGAGCAATCCACCACTAGGCCACCACTATCCAATGATCACTACTTTGCTTATGTCATGAGAGGAGAAGAGATCACTTGCAGATGACTAATGGATGCTTCAAATATGGTAAAAAGAACCACATGATCAAGAACTTTCCTATGTGGGAAGTCAAGTGGATTAGGAGAGATCTAACAGAAAGAAGGAACATGTTCATGACAAGAATAAATACAACAAAGGGCCATCCAAAGCAATGGTTGTTGTGTGGGAAGAGTGTTCAGATGAGGACATTGATGATGATGATACTAAACGAGCTCTTATAGCAATTCAAGAATCAGAAGATGAACCTGATGAAGAATCTGTGATAAGTCTTCTAGACCTAAAGGATAAAATTAAGTTCCTTTCTAAAGATAGACTATCAGAATTATTGCTAACTTTAATTGATGAATCTAAGAATATAAGTTTGGAAAAAGAACAGTTGCCAAAAGAGTCTAATTTTTTAAAAGCAAAGTGCAAAAACTTGAAAATTAGGGATTGTAAAAAAAGAAAATAATATTTTGAAGAACCAGGTTCATGCACTTGACACAACTGTCTTAAAACTTAGATATGATAAGCTGAAATTGAAGTTAGGAACAAGAAAAGAAATAGCTAGTGTCACACAACTCATACTAGAAAAAGATTTAGAAAATGTAAAAGATAAGCTATATAAGAGGGATGGACAGGTAAGAGTCCTAACGGAGGATCTAAACAAGGTCAAGCATGAGCTAGACAGAACTTGTAAATGGAACAGGTCCTCTGATGCACTTTCATGGCTACAAGAACATCATAGTAGCAACAGAAGAGGACTTGGCTTTGGGAACTCTGCACCTAAGTGGGATCCCAAAAGCAAGTCCCTCAAACTCCCTAAGAACAAGATTTGCACACACTGTAATAACACGGGTCACTATAAAAGTGAATGCACTACAAAAGAGAAGGCAAACCAAAAGAACAAAAATTTTATTCTAGGGAAAAATAGGATGTCAAGTTGGGCTAAAAAGAATGTAATTATCCTTTTGCCTATAGAAAAGGACCCAAACTAGTTTGGGTTCCTAAGACTAACCACTGATTTATTTTTGCAGGTCCAACTGAAGGGGAGAAACCAAATATGGCACTTGGATAGTGGTTGCTCAAAGCACATGACAGGAAGCAAGAACCAATTCCTTTCACTTGATGACCTTAAAGGAGGTAATGTCTCCTTTGAAAATGGAAAGAAAGGTGATATCATTGGTGTCACGACCACAAATACTTAGTCGTGATGGCGCATGTCGTAGGACCAGGCAAGCCACACATTTCGTTGAAACTAAATTTATCTTTCGGAAAATGGTAATGTTAAAAGCAAAATGCTGATAATAACCCATTTAAAAGTTTGAAACAACATTTAAAGCACAATTCCATAACCAACCACGAATCTAGTGTCACTCAGTTACGAGCTGTTAATACATAAAAATGCAAAAATAGAGAAAAATAGACAACATAGTCTGTAAAAATGAAAGTGCAACAAGTAGATAAATAAGGAGCAATCGAGGATGCGATCGCTAGTTGCTACCTCAAAGACTCCTGGGAAATCATTCAATCAATCAACCGCAGCTACCGAGCCTCGAGGAACCTGGATCTGCACACAAGGTGCAGTGATTAACGCGAGTACACCAACTCAGAAGTAACGAACCCAAACTATGGACTGAGAGGTAGTGACAGACTAAACCTCAGAATTTACAACAAACAGTTTACAGAATTTAGACATGCTAACAATTTATCAGAAATGAGTAAAAGGCCAAGTATACCAATATACTCTACATGTCATCATAGCAATGTATGAATCCAGTGTGGAAAATGCACATAGTGCTCACAACTCTTACACAACAGTCCACTCAGTACCGTATATGGCTCTCAGGCCCAGGGAAGGTCCATCCCGGAATGTACATAAGCATCGGTGACCTTAGTCACTTGGTACTGAGAAAAAGGCCAATCCAACCCTACGGAGAAGATCCATATCCGGAAATACAACACTCGAACACGATCCATGTCCAGGGATGATCCATCCCTTACATATCATCAACATCGGACAAGATCCATGTCCAGGGAAAATCCATCCCTCAATATCAATGCGCTCACTGGGGTGTAAATACTCCGGAGTGGCCCTATTGGCCCAAGCGCCATATCAAGCCAACGAAGACATGCTTAAGTATCGCTGCAGTGTGCAGTCCGATCTCATAACTGTCTCAACAACAGACTCTCGGCCTCACTCAGTCATTACTCTCCAGTCTCACTCTATGGCTCACATATGTATAAATCAACTCAAAACAATGATAAATATGCAAATAATAAACAATTACTGAGACCGAGGCATGAAATGATATGCTATAACAGGACTGAGTATATGAAATCAAAATAATCACAAGATGAGACAATAACATATGACCACTCGAGTCTCAGCATTTTCGGCGTGAAGCCTTAACATTTATACTTAACATGATTTCTAACATGTTCACATTTATCACATAATAGAAGTGCAGATATCAATCCGTAATAGCTACTAGACTGTGCCATGGGATGAGCCAGGCTACAATTTACTCGGTGCACGCCCGCACGCCAGTCACTTGGCATGTGCGTCACCTCAATTATAGTCAAGTATCATATAGTTCGTGGTTTCGAACCCTCAAAACCAACTTTGGAAACGTTACTTACCTAAAAAATGGCTAAAATCCTAGCCCACGGTGCCTTTGCCTCTAGACTCAGACTCCGAGTGCTCCAAATCTACCAAAAATCAGATTCATATCATTATTATATACCAAGGAACGAAGCACATTCAAAAATTATCAAAATTACCCAAAAATCCCGAAATTGGCCAAACCTGACCCCCGGGTCCACGTCTCAGAATTCGATAAAAATCACAAAACTAGAATCCTCATTCCCTCACGAGTCTATACATACCAAGAACATCGAAATCGGACTTCAAATGGCCCCTCAAATCCTAAATTTAAAGTCTCTAATCACAAGCCCTACTTACCCAATTTCTGTACTTATTTCCCACAAATTTCATCACTAATCAGTCCATAAATCACACATAAACGAGTTTTAAGTCCAAAAGTCTTACCACCACGCAGAACTCTCGATTTCCCTCTTCAAAGACCCTTCAAAAGCTTCAAACCCATGCAACAATGAAGGAAAAATGACCAAAATCCACTAAGGGTCCTATTTATATCTTCTGCCCAGGGATTTCCGCACATGCGGCCATTTTCTCGCACCTGCGGACCCGCACCTACGGTCCCAGGTGCGCACCTGCGAGAATCACTTAAAATCCAAGTTTCCGCACCTGCGATACAAATTCGGCACCTGCGACTCCGCAGGTGCGACCCCACTTCCGCATCTACGGTTTCTCACTGGTCTACCTAAATCCCGCATCTGCAGGCCCGCACATGCGGTCCCCTATCCACAGGTGCGGTTACACCAGCACCAGCAACATTAGCTGCTATTTTCCAACTTAAAATCCCCCGATGGCTATCCGAAATCATCCCGAGCCCCTCGGGACCCCAACCAAAAATACCAACAAGTCATAAATAATCACCCGGACTTAGTCGCACTCTTGGAACACCCGAAATAACATCAAAACACTAATTTCACCTCGGATTCAAGCCTATGAACTTAGAAATTTCCAAATTTTTGCCAAAGATGCCGAACACGACCGATTGACCTGGAAATTTGCAAACACATCCAAAATGACCCTACAAACCTGTTCCAACTTTCGGAATTCCGTTCTAATCCCGATAGCCTATTTTCCATTGCCAACCAAAAATCGCCAAAAACTCAATTTCGCCAATTCAAGCCTAATTCTACTCCGGGCCTCCAATTCACATTTCGAACACACTCATAAGTCCCTAATCACCTAACGAAGCTATCCGAGCTATAAAATCTATATTCCGAGGTCGTTTACCTAAAAGTCAACTCCTGATTGACTTTTTCTACTATTAAGCTCTTTTAAGAGACTAACTGTCTCAATTCTCACCACGACCACTCCGAACCCAAACCAACCGACCCCAACACATCATGAATAAGATCAATAACATATGATAAAGCTGAAACAAAGGGAACGTGGCTAAACTCACGAAACGGCCGGCCGGGTCGTTACAATTGGGATTGGAAAGGTAGGTAAGACTGAGTCTCATTGTATCCTTGGGAGAAGTCTGAGTACCCCGTGAGATACTTGTGCTTTGGCCTTTGTCCTTTCAGGGAGTTTTTCTTATCCACCCTCATTATTTTTTGCTTTATTTGTACATTGGGGACACTGCACTGTTTTTAAGTGTGGGGTGGGAGAAATTCCTTTAGATTATCAGTAGTATTATATTAGTATGTTAATTTCTTATTTTTTCCAGCTTCGTACTTTTTATTTTATTTTATACTAGTGTAGTATGCTGGTGATTAATTTTATAATAAAAAAATGAAAAACGTTTCCCGACGATTGATCTCCTAAACAGTTTTTTGAGGGATTAAAGTCTAGCAAAAAAAATTGAAAAATAAATAAATAATACAAAAGTATATATTTTGTTTTTAGGTAGTAATAATACCCCGTGATTTTTCTTTGTGCCTCGGTTCTTTTTCATGGGATGTGATTTGAACCGGGTAGTAGTTTTTTAATTTTTAGAGTAGATTAGAATTTAGGAAATAAATGGAGGAAGAAAGATGAGATTCCTAGGCGCCTTTGACATGTTTGATAGTAGCATATTTAGGCTTTCTCATGTCTAGTATCTTACCTATGTTTTAAAATTGAACATGATGCCTTTATAAATTGGATATCATGTTCTGTGGCGCCTATGTCTCGTTTACTTGACTTATGTTCACTTTGTGCTTAATGCTTAATATCTCATGGATTTGTCAATACTTGTATTAGTTTGAGATTCGGAATGAGACCGTCCTTAGTGAGTCATGTGCCATGTGTAGTGAGGTTTTTGTGTAGACCGTCCTTAGTATCGTACTTGTGTCTAGAACTTGCCCGGTATGTGAGTCAAAGCAAAATTCTCGGTGATGCTCGGTTTAAAAAATAATAATTTTAGGCTTTCTTTGATCATTTTTAGCTTATTTCTTATCACAAATAATGTATCCCTAGTCAACCCCTTTGAGCTTATAGACTTTTATTTGGCACCCGCATTACAAGCCTATACCCTTTTTGTTCTTAATTGGCATTGTTTTGATCCTTTTACCTCTTAAAGCACTTTAACCCACCTGCTCGGAGTGTGGGTAAGGGCTCACCTGTTGATTGTGTCGTTGCATGCTTTTTGGTAGAGCATTGTGAGATGAACACTAAAAGGAGTAAAAAGGGACTAAGTATGGGGTGGCTTTCGAGTGGAACCAATGAAAGGAAGAATGATGCACTTATTTTGTAAAAGAATACACCACTAGTGAAAATTGCAAAAGAGAGAGAGAGAAAAAAAGTCTTTAGATGAATAAAGTGATATCTTGTTCTTGCTAGTGGGGTATAAATTAAAGTTGTACTTAAAGAAAGAGGAAATATTCTTTTGGGGTGATGTTGGTTGTGAAATTAAAATTGCGATTGAAGAATTTGCGTTTACAGTTGATTATGTGATGTGTTAAAGTGCTTAGGAGGGTTAACCAATATTCCTAAATATATCCTTCCTGTCCCTTAGCCCACATTACAACCATAAAAAAAATCCTAATTGATTTTAGATCGAGTGAGCCTACATTAGTAGAGATTTACATTAAGGGCAGGCTTATGGTGCCAGTTGCTTGCATGTGATTTATTTTGTGAGAGTGGGAGATTTTCTTTGATATATATGAGTCCTTAAAATATATTTGAGCATTTGATTTGAATGTATGGATTAAACTTATTTTCTTGTTCTTGTTGCGAGGAAACATGGTTTCACAAGGGATAGGTAACGTTATTAGACGTCTCTCTATGATGTTGGGTGTTCAAGCCATGAGTGTGTAACGACCCGGCCGGTCGTTTCGTGAGATTGGCCCCGATTCCTCCATTTTAGATTTGTCATGTGTTATTTAACCTAATTATGAGGTTTTAGGTCAGCTGGTTCGGATTCGGAGTGGTCGTGGTGAGAATTGAGACACTTAGTCTCTTAAATGAGCTTAATAGTTGGAAAAGTCAATCAGGAGTTGACTTATAGGTAAACGACCTCGAAATATGGATTTTATATCTTGGATAGCTTTGTTAGGTGACTTGGGACTTAGGATTGTGTTCGGAATGTGAATATGAGGTCCGAAGTAGAATTAAGCTTGAATCGGCGAAATTAAGTTTTTGGCAATTTCCTATCGACAGTGGAAAATTATATATCGGGGTCGGAATGGAATTCCGGAAGTTGGAACAGGTTCGTAGGGTCATTCTGGATGTGTGTGCAAATTTTCAGGTCAATCGGACGTGTTTTGGGTGGTTTCGGCATCTTTGGCGAAATTTGGAAGTTTCAAAGTTCATAGGCTTCAATCCGAGGTGAATTTGGTGTTTTTGTGTTGTTTTGGGTGTTTCGAAGGTTTGAATAAGTTTGAATGAGGTTGTGGGTGGTGTTGGCATGATTGGTTGAGGTCCCGAGGGCCTCAGGTGAGTTTCGGGTGGTTAACAGATCAACTTTTGGACTTTGAACTTGGCAGATTTTCTGGTGTTGTTGCAGAGATATTTTTCTGCTATGCGTTCGCGGTGGTGTCTCGTGTTCGCGAAGAGGTGGATGCGAACGGGGAGCTTTGAGTAAATTGTTCTTCGCATTTTCATTATGGTGCCCGCGTTCGCGAAGGGAAGTTGGTACTGGAGGACCCCAAATATTTTGGCCTACGCGTTCACGTGAGGGGGACGCGTTCACGTAGCTTGAGCTGGCTAGGCATCGCATTCGCGGTAAGGCAGTCGGGTTCGCACATGGTAAAAGGGGGGGGGGG
>ML250261.1:0-22934 GCA_005239495.1 Nicotiana undulata | reverse complement strand
CGATAAGTGATAATTCTCTAGCATTCCTAAACGCCCTCATATTGTTCTCTGTGGGATTCGACCCCAACCTTGTTGGGTTACTATATTTGACAACGATCGCTTACCCTATTTTAAGGTGTAAATTGAGCGTATCAATGTTGTGCCTAAGTGATCTATATAGTGAAGACATTGACATCTATCGCGAGAGACAAAGAATTACTCATGCTTTTGATAGCGGCCTAAATGAGCGACATACCATATTGAAAAGCGGACATCATTAATGGTTATAAAGGCGAACAATGGTATCCTATATACAAGATCTCTAACGATTAGCATTTGGAACCTGATTTTATTGTTATACTTTAACCTTATAGGCAATTTTTCTAGGTGAACAACGTGATGCAATAACAAATGAGATGATTAAGACCCTATAGGCATGATCTCTAGTGGATATGCTGCATCAATGCAAATTGAAGGAAAGTTCAACGATGTTTATTTCCTATGGGCAGGCTTTTAACAACATATAGCAACAAGGATAATTGTCACGACCCAAAATCCATCAAGGTCGTGACGGCGCCGAACTCCATTGTCGGGCAAGCCAACACTCATTAGATAATTGAGACAACCTGTTTTAGTATTTTTGAAATCGTTACTTTTCATTTCAATATATGAAAATCAATAAACATTTACGAAGTAAACAACAAGGTTTTAACACTTCAATTAACAAATACATATCAAAATCCTCCCAGAACCCGGTATCACAAGTGCATGAGAGATATCTAAGAAAAACCAAATGAAATACAATAACCGTCCCGAATACAAATGGGACAGCAAAGAAAGTACAATACATCCGAGGAAGACTCTGTTGGCTGCGGGTCGTCTCGAGAGAAGCAGCTCTCCTAAGTCTCCGGATCAGCCACATCACTGCGTCAAGCAGGGCCACTAGATATACAGGTACCTGTGCAATAAAAATGCACAGCAAGTGTAGTATGAATACGAAAACAACGTGTACTCAGTAAGTATCCCGCCTAACCTCGAAGAGGTAGTGATGAGAGGTCGAATTTGACACTTGATAGGGGTCAGTCAATTTAATGAAATCAGGGTGACACTTATAATTCTTCCACAATACCAATTTTAAATCTTCGTCATTTCAGTTGACAACTTATAATTTGAGGCCAGTAAACAGTTAAAAATCACAGAAAGTACGAAGAAAATATCATGCGCAAGTAATGCCGAGGGTCGAACGACTCGAACCAACGATAAATGTAAACTGTGCACTGCCGAAGGGTTGAACGGCTCGAACCATAGATGCATCTATTACCCCGCTCGCGAATCGTACATGCGACGCGGTCAAATATAAATAATAGAGTTACCCCATTCGCGAATCATACATGCGGCACATGTACTCATATATATACACACATTCAAATAGTAAATCAGGAGTTCATCAGTGGGTATTTATCCAAGGAAAATCAATTCTGTTTTTAGATGATTAAGAAAATAAAGTTTAACCTTCTTAGGTATTCATTTACCAATTCGATAATATTAAACAGTCTAATTTTATTAGCAAAATTATAGGTACAACAAGTGAGGCATGCTAGTGGGTCCTAGACTACCTAGACACAAGCATAATAGTAGCTACGCACGGACTCCCGTCACCTCGTGCGTACGTAGCCCCCTACAGATAGTAACACATAATTAATTAAATCACCTATGGGGACAATTCCCTCTTACAAGGTTAGAAAGGAGACTTACCTTGCTCCGAAGATTCATAACCAGCTTCCAAACCCTTCTGATGACTCAAATCAATGCACAACACTCCAAAACTAGCCAAATAACGGGCAAACCAATAAAAATATACTCTAATACTTGTAACAAGTCAATTTATATAAATTCCCAACTCCGCTAGAAAAGTTGACAAAATTCCCTCGGGCCCACGTGCCCGGATTCCTAAATTTTTCTAAGATAAAGTTTACCATAACCTCACGAACTCAAATATGTAATTCCCTCTCAATTTCACGCCTAAGTTCATGGTAGAAATCCAAAAATACCAATTCTAGGTCTTTTCCTCAAACCCCAAATTTTTCTACAAATTCCACACTTAAATCCGTACCTAAACCATGTATTTAACTTGAAATGAGTTGGAACAACTTACCTTGTGATACTTGAAGAAAATCTCCCCTTAAAGCTCTCCAAAACCGCCCACACCAAATGAAAATGGGAGAAGAACGGCCAATTTCCCGTTTTAAAAGAACACACTGCCTCCAGTCCTTTCGCACCTGCGGTAGCCTCGCCCGCACCTGTGCGCCCGCAGGTGCGCCCAAGCATCCGCACCTGCGGCTTCCTCCTTCCCAGCCGGGCTCCGCACCTGCGCTCCCTTGTCCGCATCTGCGCCTTCACAGGTGCGGAAATAGCCTCGCACCTGCGCCCTCAGTCAAGCCATACACCTCCGCATATCCGACACCAAAGCCGTACCTGCGGCTCTGCACCTGCGGCCAAAACCTCGCAGGTGCGGTCACACCAGACACCAGCAGCCTCAGCTTTTTCTCAACTCCAATTTCGATCCGTTAACCACCCGGAATCTACCCGGGGCCCCCGGGACCCCGTCCAATCACACCAACTTGTTCCAAAATATAATGCGGACATGCTCGTGGCCTCAAATCACATCAAATAACATCGAAACAATGGATCGCAACTCAATTAGATATTTATGAACTTGAAATTTCCAACTTCTACACTCGATGCCGAAACTTATCAAATCACATCAGATTGACCCCAAATTTTGCACACAAGTCACATTCAACATTACGAGCATGCTCCAACTTTCGAAATCAGAATCCGACCCTGATATCAAAATATCCACTTCCGGTCGGACTTCTTAAAAACCTTCAAACTTCTATCTTTAGCCAAATAATTCCAAAATGACCTACAGACCTCTGAATTCACTTCCGATCGCTCTCCTAACACCAGAATCACCATACGGAGCTATTCCCAGACTCAGAATTCCAAACGGACATCAATAACACTGAAATGCACTTCAACCTAGACTTATGAAATTTCTTCTAAAATGCTGACTTCCACAATATGCGCCAAAACGCTGCCGGGCAATCCGAAACCCAATCCAAACATACGCCCAAGTCCGAAATCATCATACAAACCTGTTGGAACCTTCAAATCCTGATTCTGAGGCCGTTTACTCAATAATCCAATCTTAGTCAATTCTTCCAACTTAAGGCTTCTAAATGAGAATTTTTCTTTCCAAATTGACTCCGAACTTCCCAAAATTCAACTCCGACCACGCCTACGAGTCATAATACCTAAAATGAAGTTGCTCATGGTCTCAAACCGCCAAACGACGCGCTAGAGATCAACACGACCGGTCGGGTTGTTACAATAATTGAAGCATATGAGCTCATGCTTTGCTAGTAGACAAGTAGTGCAAGTGTGTGCTTCTCCTAATGGCATGATTTCTACATTGTGCATAGAGAGAACGACACATATATCAAACATATCATTCAATCCTATAGGCATGTTATCTACCCATCGCATGGAAATCCACCCCATTCCCATTTACTAATAACCCCAATTGTTTATGCAAAGATTATTATAGGCCCAATAATGAGTACATTAATAATATTACATAATAGTGAACTGGCCCACAGTTGGCCCAAATAAAATAACTAAATACCAAGCCTTACGGGGCCTTCAATATATCTTACATAGCATACTTAAGCCTTCAACAAAGAACCACATTCAATACACGATCATGGGTCCATAGAAGAGTACATACCAATTCAATGAGCCACAACACCAAGTGTTGCATCACTTGGACAACCAATATAGATACACATTACATGACAGGTAAGCAGAGTATTAGGGACCATTTTGGAGGTTGAGGGAATGACTAGGACCAAACCCTAGTGTGTCAGAGTTCACAAGAGCCTCATTTGGACCCCGAGTAGTGCTCACACTAGGGAGGCCAACAATAGAACCTAGATAGCCTTGGCTTTCAACCGGCTAAGAATGGGAATTTAGGATATCAGAGTAGCAAGTAAGGAGAGTGAACATAAATCAAGTAATACACCAAATTGAGCATACAGAGCAACTGGTCAAGCATGCCAGTAGGTTCAACAAGGTATACATAGCAAAGTACCACATAGACAACTTCATAGGAATTAGGAGAAGAAAACAGGTTTGCAGGCATACATAGGTTATCATGTATAGATGCATGAAGTTGAACTAGTTAAAACCTAAAGATCCAAATTAAGTTAAGTCTAACCTAATGCCATATTAGTCAGTATTTAGACATGATGGAGGGACACACACATTGTGATATTCACTGAAAGGATAGGGCAGTTGATGGACCAAGGCATATTGGGAAAACATATTAGCATAGGAGCAAAGTCATAGTTAATAGAAAGATAGAGTATTTATCTTTTAAAAAATCTGGACAACATGAAATATGTTTAAAGCAGACATTAAAGCAACATTCCATAGAGTTGGGACTAATACGCAAAGGTCAATCTAGTATACACAGGACTTAGCACAAAAAGATTCATTCAAGTGGGGATGGTTCCCATAGAGTTGTGGTAGTACCCAAAACAAAATATGAAGAAATATTGTACCTAACAACATACAATCACAGTAGTCAGGCTCATATAAAAAATGGACTTTCATTGAAGTTCAGAACTAAACATGACAATATATTAAATGGTACAGAATCCATTTCAGAAGACAAGAAATCACAAAGTGCAAATCATAGTGAAGAATACGTATTAGCTTAACACAAACAATAAACTATCCCATGCGGTTACTTATCACAGAATGACATCATAGTATTGAACATTATCATAGGTAAATCCTACTCATGTAATTCAAATACATATGCAGAAAGAAAGAAAGAAATTAAACATCGCAAGAGAAAAGAGCGTAATAGCAAAAACCCTAAGTCTCCGATGCTTCAGAGTTCACAAGAGCCTCAAGAGTGTGCTCCGAGCAGTGCTTGCACTGGAGGAGGTGGTTTAATGGCCTTGGCTTTCAGCCGGCCCCGAATTCAATGCTTTTAGAGAGTGTTTGAGTGTAACATTGAGTGACTGAGTGAGAGAAGGGAGTAGTGAGAACAATAGCAGGGATTGAGAGATTCAAAAGTCTGTTCAAGGGGATTTAGGAGAGGGGTTTATATAGTAGCATATTTAACACGTAAAATAGGGAAACATAGTAGATTAAACACAGAATAAAGAAAATATGTCATGCCAGAATCAATTAGAATCAATTTTAGGGCAAATAACATATAGAATAAGGAAGTACAATAGATTAAACTAGAGGTGTTAATCGGGCCAGGCTGACCCGTTAACAACCCGGGTCAGCCCGGTACTGTAGCAAAATTGGCGGGCTGGGACGGGTTGGAACGAGTAACGGGTTTTAAATGTACATATTTTGAAAAAAAGTGCACCGAACCCGCTACAACCCATTAAGCCCTTAATGGATTCTTAACGGGCTGGAACCCGGTTCAGCCCGTTAACGTGTTAATTTTTTTTTTATTTCTGATCGTTGCCAACAGTCAAATTAAAAAATGATCGTTGGGCAACGGCCATATCTTGCAAAAAACAGCCAATTTCGGCCTACCCCATTAATAAAGTAGCCCCCACCCCTAATATTTGATAAATTACAATTTTAGCCTTTTAAAAACTATAAATAGCACCATTTCTTCTTCATTATTCCTCACAATTCATTCTCTTACTACTCTAATTCTCTCTTGATAATTGTATTGGTAAAAAAGAGCTTCACACGTGTAATAATTGTGATGACTCGGCAATCTATGTGGAACAATGAAAACGTGACAACTGGACGAGACTCTATGAAGAGGTACGAGGCAAAAACGCACGGAATAACATACCCACGGGGTAATCAGCTACGGGAATCTCAACCTGGTTGAGAAGATGAAGAGACACGGACCGAATGAATCTAGATAGAATAAAGGGCAGATTTGGAGATCTTCAACTTATGAGCCAAACGTTTCATTAATGCCATTATTAGTCATTAATGCTCAATCACTGAAAAGGGTAGATGTTATATTAAGAAATTCCCTATATAAGGGAGTAAAATATAACTTGTAAGGACACTTGAATCGATATAGCAATATATTTACTTTACGCATCCTACTGCTTCTTATTTGCGAATTTACTTACAATCTTTAGCATATTTTCTGGTTATCAGAAACACGTGTTCTTCTTAAAATAACTTTGTCTAAAGAAACTAATTCTTTGGTTAAACAAATTGGTTCCGTTATCGGGAATATGATAATCTCTGTTTTTTTCAAACACTCTGTGAATTATGTCGAACGCCAACGATAACAATCAACAAAGGATTGGAACTCCAGTTCCATCACCCCTGGGAACTCCACGAGGTTCAAGGGACAATTCCCCAGATAGATCTATGGCTCAAAATAATCGTAATGAGAACGAGCAAATAGGAGAACAGGATCAGGTGAAGCAAATGGTTAGTGAGTATGTGAATCAAGCCTTACAAATTTTCATGAGGGGACTACCGACTGCATCACCTACACCTCCTCCTAACAACACTCTAACCGTGGAAAACCCACAATCTGGGTTAGCAAACTCAGGAAATGGAGGCATTGCAAATGAGTCCCAAGAAGCGAGACCAGGTATGTCTAATAATCCAGAATTACAATATTTATTACTAATTCTGCAGAAACAGGTGAAGGAACAAAATGATCGAATCGAGCAAATTCCTGGAGTACCACATGTTATCAAAGGCATTGATGTTAATAGATATTCTCAACAACCCTGGAAGCCAAGTGCAGCACCCTTGCCTATTCCCAAGAAGTTCAAAATGCCTGATATTCCCAAGTATGGTGGGACAACCGATCCACGTGAACATGTAACTGCTTTTACCACCAGAGTGAAAGGCAACGACCTGACTAAACAAGAAATTGAGTCAGTTGTAGTCAAGAAGTTTGGAGAAACACTCACCAAAGAAGCACTAACATGGTATTCTCCTCTACCTGAAAACTCTATTGATTCTTTTGCTGAGCTTGCAGATTCTTTTATAAAAGCGCATTCCGGTACGCAAAAAGTCGAAAAAAGAATGGAGGACATATTTAAAATAAAGCAAGGAGACGCGGAGTTGCTTCGTGAATTTGTAGACAAGTTTCAACGAGAAAGAATGCTGCTACCAAGGGTACCTGACAATTGGGCAGCCATGGCACTTGCAAGCAATTTAAATGACAAAAGCTCAGAAGCCTCGACAAGACTCAAGGAAAGCTTGAGAGAATTCCCAACCACGACATGGAACGATGTCTATAACAGGTATAGTACCAAGCTACGGATAGAAGAAGACACCATTGCTCAATCAATGGCTGAAGATCGCACCAGTTCTAGACGCTCCGAACCAGAAAGGATAACAAGTAAGAACATGTACGACCCTTATATGGGACCTTCGGGATGAGAAACTCGTCCCAGGTTTGAAAATGCCCGGTCAGAATACAGACCATCAAATAGAGATACGGGCTCATACTCATCAAGATCCAGAAAGGATCGGGATGAACGAAGCAGAGGTAATACAAGAATTGGAGACCACAACTTCAATGTAAGTACTTCTGAATTAATAACAGTACTGAGAAATATGGGTGATAAGGTTCGATGGCCCAAAGAAATGAGGTCAAACCCAAATAGAAGGAATCCAGACTTCTGGTGTGAATTCCATAACGATCATGGACACCGAACGTCGGATTGCAGATTTTTGCAAGGTGAGGTAGAACAATTATTAAAACAAGGCTATCTAACAGAATTGTTTAGTGAACAAGGTAAGCAAGCATATATGAAGAACATGCAGGAGCCCCCAAAACCACCATCTCCAAAACGAACGGTCAACGTGATACATGGAGGTGATGAGGTGAACGGAGTAATCTGCAAAAGAACCACAAAATACACAATTACACACGGGAAGCGAATTTGTGAAGAATTAGAAGCAAACAATATATCATTCGACGATGCAGATACCAACGGATTAATGCTTCCACACAACGACGCACGGGTAATATCCCTACTTATACATGATACTAACGTAAAAAGAGTGTTGATTGATCCAGGTAGCTCAGTCAATATCATTTTGTCGAGAGTTGTGGGAGAAATGATAATGGAGGATCAAGTAATCCCAAAAGCACAAGCCTTATCCGGGTTTGACAACTCTACAGTCATAACAAAAGGGGACATTGAGCTTAGAATATGCAGAGGGAGTAATCAAAAATACTAAATTCCAAGTCATCGATACTAACACGGCCTATAACATAATCATGGGGGGACCATGGATCCATGACATGAAAGCTGTTCCATATACCTTACATCAGGTAATTAAGTTCCCTTCTGAATGGGGAATTCAATAGATTCGAGGTGATCAACAAACCTCAAGGAATATAAATTCCGTAACATACTCTAACAAAAATGAAGAAGCAGAGAAATCAAAAGACGAAAGATTTGTTCAAACAGGTACGGAAACAACTATTGTTCAAACAAGTACGGAAGCAACTATTAATCAAACAGGTACAGGAGAAACTGTTGTTCAAATAGTTGCGGAAGAAGGTAACCACGAGAAGGTGAACCAAGTCACCTCGGAAGAAGTATCAAAACATGCGAACATGGATTCTAGACCTGATGTCATTCAGGAACCAGAAGAGGACGAGCATATCAAAACGACTACGGAAGAGCTCGAAGCTGTTCCATTATTTGAGCAAAAGCCCTAACAAAAAGTCCACATAGGCACGAGGCTAAACCCCAGTAGAAGAGGTAAGTTAATTGAATATTTAAAGGCTAACGCAAATTGATTTGCTTGGTCCCATTCAGACATGACAGGTATTCCTCCGGAAGTGATGACTCATAAATTAAATGAAGATCCATCATTCATGCCTGTCAAGCAAAAGAAAAGAAAGCAAGGACCATTCAAGAACCAAGTGATCGACGAAGAGGTACAGAAACTCTTGATAATTGGTTCAATACGTAAGGTAAATTATCCTAATTGGTTAGAAAATACTGTAGTGGTGCCCAAAAAGAATGGTAAATGGAGCGTATGCGTAGACTACACTGATTTAAATAAAGCATGCCCTAAAGATTCATTTCCATTACCGCACATAGATCAAATTATTGATGCCACTGCAGGTCATGAATTATTAAGCTTTCTAGATGCATACTCTGGTTATAATCAGATCAAAATGGATCCCTCAGACGAGGAAAAAACTTCCTTTATTACAAACAGGGGGACTTACTGTTACAAGGTCATGCCTTTTGGCCTGAAAAATGCTGGAGCCACGTATCAAAGGCTGGTGACCAAGATGTTCCAGGAACTTCTGGGGAAAATGATGGAGGTATACATCGATGACATACTGGTAAAATCAACACATGCGAAAGATCACTTCCAACATCTTTCAATTACCTTCGAAATCCTGTGCAGGTATAACATGAAACTAAATCCAGAAAATGCGCCTTTGGCGTAGAATTGGGTAAGTTTTTGGGTTTCCTTGTATCAAATAGAGGAATAGAGGTAAATCCTGCTCAAATTAAAGCTATTGATGAGATACCTAATGTACTTACTAGAAAAAAGGAAGTTCAACGACTAACATGAAGAATTGCAGCCTTAGGAAGATTTATTTCCAGGTCTTCAGAGAAGAGTTTTAAATTCTTTTCAGTTCTTAAAAAGCAGAATCAGTTCGAATGGACTGAGGAATGTCAGCAGGCTCTACAAGATCTGAAAGCCTATCTATCAAAACCCCCGTTGCTATCTAAGCAAAAAGAGGGGGAGAGGCTGTATGTTTATCTTGTCGTTGCAGAAATTGTCGTAAGTGCAGTACTGGTAAGAGAAGACAAAGGTAAACAATCTCCAATTTATTATGTAAGCAAGTCTTTATTAGATGCTGAAACTAGATACCCACATCTAGAAAAATTAGCCCTAGATCTAATCATGGCAACTAGAAAATTAAGGCCATACTTTCAATGTCATCCAATCACTGTTGTGACCTCATACCCATTGAGAAATATTCTGCATAAACAAGAACTATCAGGAAGATTAGCTAAATGGGCAATAGAATTAAGCGAGCATGACATAATATATCAGCCTAAGACTGAAATAAAGTCTCAAATTTTAGCTGATTTCGTCGCTGATTTTAATACTAGCATAATCCCTGAAGTGGAAAAAGAGTTGCAACTCTTCAATGGGGCTAATCCAAGGATATGGACCCTATTTACTGACGGCTCCTCTAATGTGAAAGGAGCTGGTTTGGGAATTGTTTTAATATCACCTACGGGTGAAAAGATACGGCAAGCTATTAAATGTTATCCCATAACTAACAATGAAGCATAGTACGAAGTTGTCATTGCAGGGCTTGAACTGGAACGGGAGCTCTCAATCGAGCAAATCGTGATCAAAAGTGACTCTCAACTAGTGGTGAACCATATGCAGGGGACTTACACCGCTAGAGAGGCCTGAATGCAACAATACCTGGAAAATGCACGAGACCTGGTAAGACAATTCCAGTCATGGAAAATTATGCAAATACCCAGGGAGGAAAATGCAGAAGCGGATGCATTAGCTAACCTCGCAGCAGTTGCGAAAGTGACAAATAAAGACAATGCAATTGTCATTCACTTATTTCACTCAACAATTGACCATGATAAAAATGAGGTAACATTTAACAATTTAACTTGGGATTGGAGAAACAAAATTTTAAATTTTTTGCAGAATGGCACTGTACCCGAAGATAAAAAATAGCTCAAGCACTTCGCCGGAAAGCTGCACGATACTGCCTCATTCGCAATACTCTATACCGCAAAATGATTGGAGGTCCCTTAGCAAAATGCCTTGGACCCAATCAAACGGAGTTCGTGATGAAGGAAGTCCACGAGGGACACTGCGGAAACCACTCAGGAGCAAGCTTAGTTAAAACCCCAATCATAACAGGGTATTATTGGCCCAAAATGGAAGAAGAGGCCGAGAGTTTCGTGGCTAAATGTGACAAATGTCAATGATTTGCTAACAACATGCATAGACCAGCAGAGCTACTTCACCTAGTAATATCGTCATGGTCATTCATAAAGTGGGGTATGGACATAGTGGGACCCCTTCCCCCAGCTAAAGGAAAGGTACGGTTCTTACTCGTATTAACTGATTATTTCACAAAGTGGGTGGAGGCAAAAGCTTTTAAACAGGTGCGAGAAAAAGAAGTAAAGAGCTTCATATGGCGAAATATAATATGCCGCTTTGGAATACTGAAAGAAATCGTATGTGACAATGGCCCACAGTTCATAGGCTCACAAATCACAGAATTCTTCGAAAGCTAGCAAATCACAAGAATCACTTCATCACCATATCAACCCGTGGCTAATGGGCAAGCTGAGTCAACCAACAAATTCATCGTTAACAACTTGAAGAAATTGTTGGAAAGAGACAAGGGAAACTGGACAGACGAACTACCATCGGTATTATGGGCTTATAGGACTACAACAAAAACAGCTACGGAGAGACTCCATTCACACTTGTTTACGGACCATAAGCTTTAATACCCGTGGAAATTGGCGAACCAAGCATAAGGTTCATAGCAGCGACGGAAGAAACCAACAATGATGAGTTGAAGACCAACCTGGATTTGCTCGAACAAAGAAGAGAAGCTGCACTAATACGAATGACAGCTCAAAAACAAATCATAGAGCGATATTACAACAGAAAAGCTCATCTTAGATATTTCAAAATTGGGGACTTCGCTCTCAAAAAAGTCTTCCAATCAACGAAGGAAGCTGGTGCAGGAAAGCTAAACCCAAATTGGGAAGGACCTTACAAAGTCCATGGCATTGCTGGAAAAGGCGCTTATGAGCTCGAAGCTATGGACGACAGAATCCTACCAACCAGTTGGAATGCTGTTCATCTGAAGAAGTACTACTTCTAAGTAAAAGGAATACCCCCGGTCAGGTATCATTACGTTCGATTTTACTTTTGTACAGTTAAAATTATACTAACCGTTTTAGATGATAGGCAAAAAGCTAACCCATCACCAGATGATGATATTAGACCTGCAAAGACACGAGGAAGTAACTGAATTCCCGGTCTAGGGTTACAACTTTCTGATGGACGTTTTAAAGGGTTAAACAGTCATCATCTAAAAATTATATACCTTCGAGTCCCGTATGTTTTTCCTTTTCAGGAAAAGGACCACAAGGAAGGAATAGTCAAATTCTCGAGATTTCATCCTTCAAAGATCAAACACTTGGGGGACTATATAGTATGGAAGGCAAAGATGAAGCAAAGAAGACTATCATAAAGTCAATGCTCAAGCCTGAAGATCCATCTTCCCAACAAATCAAGTACTATGAGCAGAATAGAAAAGAGCCAAAGACTCAAAACACAAATCCTGATTCAAAAACCTTCGAAAACATATTCGTAAATGTAAACGAATATTATTCGTAAATATAAATGAATGTTCAGGTTAAAGGCAGAATATTAGTTACGGGTAGAAATGCACATCTTTGTACTTATTCAGAAAACTGTTATGAATGAAAACAGTTACGAATGAAAAAGCATTACCCTTGTATTTATTTAGAAACTGTTATCAATAAAAACAGTTATGGGTAAAAATTCATACCCTTGTATTTAAAAACTGTTGCAAACAAAAATAGTTATGCACTTGTATTAATTCGGAAAGACTGTTGGAAAAGAAAAACAGTCACGAGTACAAGTTCATATCAAATCTTTTGAAAAGAAAACACTTGCAAAGAGAGTTATAGATGATACACAAACACATGTGAAATATTATGAAAGTTAAATGCAAAAACTTTCTTCAAAACATTGTTAAAGAGAAACATGTGAGAATTCCTATCTCTCTTTTGTATAATTACACCATTATGAAGTTGAGACGTCTTCTTCATTAAGTGTCGATAAAAAAAGGGCCCTCTTTTATAAACCTTACCTATTACGAAAAGATACGAATAATCAAAGCATTTTATAATGCAAAACTAAGAGGTAAATCAAAAACCTCAAGAATAAAGCATGCAAAGACTTAAAGAGTGAAACAAAAACTTGAAAGAAACTGAAGTCATGCTGATATTTATATACTAACGGCAAAATAAATTAAGTATTAACTTAGTCTAAGCCATATTAATTTTTACATTAGTTGCCCCTAAGTTTTCAGTTGGGGACTTATGGAAGGATCCAAATTTTACCCCCGATGGGACTGGGGGTAACCACCAATTGATACAATAAAAAAAAAAGAACCAACTTCTTCAAACTTTTCCAGATGGGGGGTTGTCTTCACTGGCAGGAGGTTCGTCTTGGGATGGAGAGACACGAGCAGCAGGGACCTCAACCTCTGGGGAAGAAAGATTTCGACTTTGCTGAGACTTCTCAATTGTCTCTTTGGTTTTAGCAATTTCAACTTCTAAGTCAAAACCCTCTTGACCCATTTCCGTCAATGTGTAAAGACGAGAGTTCAGATAAGCCCAGCTAAAATCGACGGCTGCTTTGTCTTCAAGAGCTTCATAATCTTTCTCCCACAGTTCAACTTCAGCTCTTAATTCATCCATTTCAGCCACGGCAGCATCATGAGATACCTTTAAAGAAGCGAGGGACCTTTCCAGAAATTGGACCTTCTCCAAAGAGTTACGGAGGTCCTCCTGGGTTTGAGTGAGCGATTGAACAAGTTCACCAGAATACTCCTCCTTCTGGTCCAATAAGGCCTTCAGGCTCCTGATCTCCTCAGAGGCACGGAAAGCTGCTCTGCAAACGAAGACTCCAAGACACTCTTGTCCTTGCCTGCCTTATTCGATGACGCCTTCTCAATGACAAATTCTGCTGCCATAACCCGAGCTTGCTGCTCCAAGGTACACTTTTCTTCCTCCACTGCCTCCATGTCAAGTTGTAAACTTTCATACTGTTCTTTCCAATTATCTGCCTCGAGATGCAAATCCCTTGTTGCCTGCTCCGTTTGAGAAACCCTCTTCATCAACTCTGTGCCTACAAGATTGATTTGCAAAAAGAGATAAATTAGATACGGCAATAATGTATATGAATACATGCAAAGGAGAGCACATTTTACCTTTAAAGAAGAGTGCACAATCTCATTTACCCAAGTGAGGGAACCGTGGCTTTCCAGCTTAGCTTTCTCAGTCGGACCTATCAATGGTTTCAACCATACGCCAGCCTGACCCAATTTTTTGAAGAGGCTGCCCGTTGCTGGAACCTCTATCACCACATACCTCATCTCCCCCCTACTGGAAAACCCTACTTCTGCAGCAGAAGGCACAGAAGCAGGGATAGATGTAGGAGCCACATGCAGAGAAGTCTGAGAGGCAGAAAAAGCCACGGGAGCAGAAGCAACAACAGGAGCAGGAATAGACATGGGAGCAGAAACAATAACAGGAGTGTCACACCTCCTTTTTACTACCCCCGGAAGGGTATAAGGGAGTTTTTTCCAATTTAAGTGACAATTGAAATGGGATTATTTTATTTAATATTCAGAGTCGCCACTTGGGATAGTTTACGGTATCCCAAGTCACCAGTTTAAATCCCGAATCGAGGAAAAAATGACTCTGTTTTACAGTCCGCGAAACACCGAAATTCGGGTAAGGAATTCTGTTAACCCGGGAGAAGGTGTTAGGCATTCCCAGGTTCCGTGGTTTTAGAACGGTCTCTCAACTATTAATAATTGGCTTAATTATCTGATTATTTACATATTTAGAACCTATTGTGCATTTTTAACTTCTAGTCGCTTTTAGTTATTTACGAAATATACGTTGCAAACCGCGTCACATGAAATGCACCCGCGATTTATGACATATTTTTCATATTAAACAAAGTTGCAACCGGGTCACATGAAATGCACACCTGAACTTAGACTTACGGTTTTATACACATTGCGAATCGCGTCGCGTGAAACACACCCGCAATTCACAACAGGTTTGTTTGAAGTTATAGTCGGGTCACATGAAATGCACACCCAAATTTTAATAGTTAAGCGTCACAACTACGTCACGGGAACCGTACCCGTAATTATGACAATTAATTAATTAACGTACCTAGAGCAAGCTACGAAAGTTCACGGCATTTTCATACTAATTTTTATATTTATGTGAGGGCCATAAATTATAGGATTTTATTGAAAGTGGGCAGATGATTTATTTTAGCTTACTGTTTCATCAAACATATTTACTATACAAAATTCCTTCATTTTTAATCACTCAAATCCCATAAATTATTAAAGTATTTCACAAATTTTAATCACTTTCGCACAACAGCGCAACAGAAATTGAACTTAACTACCATTTTTGGTTGATCTTCTAAACATTTAGATAAACCTTGAATTAAAATAACTTTGGTTCCCAACCCAAATAAACAAATGGTGAATCTTAAAGTTAATATTAATACATATGAGTTAGGACTTCAACAACAAAATTAGATACAAAACTAATGAAATATATTTACCAGAAAACTTGAACAGAACAATTCAGTGATAATTACATTCAAATACACCAACGGTTTTATGCGTTTACCTTTCTGCCGGAAAATTGCAAACATCTACTTCAAACAAGGAGCCCGAACTCGCCGGTGGCCTCGAATTGGCAAAACTCGACCAAAACGAAACTCCGTCGGTTTTAATGGAAATGGCCGAAAAATGTAAAATCCGGCCAGATATGAAAAGCCAGTATTTTCAGATCTGTGAAAAAAAGAAACGAACCAGTAGACACTGACAAGAACGGGGCCAGTTAGATTAGCAACGGTCGCCGGAGAAGGAGATGACGAACAATACTTCGAACTGAAGATTCTCCGGCGACCTCGACTTCGAGCACAGAGCTTTAATGCAAGATTTTGAAGCTGAAAACAATGACTTTTTTGTATAAGTTTTCAGCTAGTGAGATGGCCGGAGATGGGGCGACTGTTGCGCCAGAGATTGGGTTGAGAGAAGCGGCGGTGGCTGATTTTTAGTGACAGCTCTGGCGACTCTGCTGGGGACCGAACCCAGAATCCCTGGTTCAGGATTCAAGAATTCTAGCTTAGAATAATTGTTATATGTTGGCTTTATTTATTACCTGATTTTATTTACATGTTTGGGCCTAATGTGCTAAATGTTGCTTTTACTGCTTTGATATATCTGAACTTTATATAAACTGCTACGAAATCCCTCTCTTCTATCTTCTGAGGAGTGCACGCTGGCGTGACTTCTTTCTATTAGTGTCATATCCCAATTTAGAACAAGGTTCGGACAAGTTGCAAAGCCGGGTGATCTTTTGGTTACCGGCACGCTGGCCCCCCCGGCTCGAGTTGTCCGCTCGGGTAAGCCAGGTCTAGAACAATACACCCAGGTTTTTAAACCTAGAATAACTCAACCTCATGCCGGATCTCTAGTAGGAACTCTTGCTTGAATCATGTGCATTTGACTTAGGGGACTCAACACAGGGGTTGGGTCCGTCTAGGACAGGCGTACCCGAAAATGAAAAGACCAACCTGATGCATTTTATGTGCTACTTGTGCATTTAATTTGTTTTGGATTGCATGTTGACTGGCTTTTAGACTAAGTGAGGAAAACCAAAGAGAAAAATCAAGTTTGAGATATGAGAGAGGATTTCACTCGTTTCCAAAATGGTGTAAAAAAAAATCCCGAAACTCTGTCAAATTTTTGAAAAACAAAAAGAGAAGAATTTTTTTCTTGAAACAAAAACAAATAAAAGATAAAAAAAAAGTTTTTGAGAAAGAAAAGATTTAGTCCAAAATGGTTTTTGTTTTTCCTTTTTCGTGTCAAAATTGGCCAAACTACGCGGGTTTGATTCTCACCGGGCGTGGGATACGTAGGCAACCCTCATCGGGTCCAGCTCCGCTTTTTGAAAAAAATTCTGAAAATACATGAAATGTCATCATTTTGTCATAAATAAGTGGGTGATGCCGTTTTGTCTAAATAGCCGAATGTCCCAGCGGGACGCTGGAAGGCTTCTTTGCAAAAATAGCCACCGACATTTTCTTTGTTAATTTTGGCCATTTAGCGGACACAGCCCTAAGAACTTCCATTCCGAAGTGACGAGAGGCCGTATTCGCAAAAAGTATCTTTGATTTATTTTATTATTTTACCTTTTTGCAAAAGTAAGTCTTTTGTCAGTTTTTAAATAAGATTCACTTTCTGTATAAACCAACCGCCTTAATCTAAATGTGCAGAATGAGCACGAATCAAAATTTACCAATAGGGATCATGTCCAAGATTCCACTGGAGCTACACATGTGGTGGGAAGATTTGGGTCAAGAAGGACGAGATGTGGTCCACCTTTATTTTAAAGGGCTTACCGGATTGCTAAAGGTCAGGCCTAGAGGAGACATAATAAGGGCCTTCGTAACATTTTGGGATCCAGATTACAACGTCCTCCAGTTTTCAGATTTTGAACTCATACCCACTTTGGAAGAGATAGCAGGTTATGTGGGAAGTACTGAAGGTCTAAGGCATAAGTACCTGGTTTCTCCAAGGGCCGTTACCCCTCACAAGTTTCTGGATTTGCTAAAAAACAACAGGGGAGTTCAGTATGCAGATTTGGCAAATGGGTTTTCCACTCTACGCTTCATATACCAAAGGTACGGGCATGAAGGGGGATTTAACGACACGGAAAATGGGAATTGTAGCAAAGGGACCGATTTAAATGGGATGATCATAGGCGCTTCGTTTTCATGGTAGCTTTCTTAGGTATTGTGGTGTTTCCCCGGAAGGATGGAAATATTGATCTGCTGGTAGCTGGAGTCGTCAATGTTTTGATTACTAACGCCAAGAGCACTCTTGCCCCTATGATAGGTCTGAGATATACCGGGCTCTCACGGCTTGTAAAGCTAGGATAGAGTTTTTCGAGGGATGCAATCTGCTACTACAAATGTGGATGATTGAACATATGTGTCATCGCCATCGATATATGAATTATGGATCCACGGGAAAAAGCTGCATTGAAGAGTTCGACACAAGGGTCTCGAGTTTCAAATTGCCAGAAGGGTTTGGAGATTCGGTATCCTGCCTTCGTTCCATAACAGCGGGACAAATAGAATGGACACTGGGTTGGCTTCCTGTCGAAGAAGTTGTGTATATGCCGGCTACTGGTCCTTACTTCCTTGTAATGGGTCTTCAGAGCATTCAACCTTACGCTCCATACTGAGTGATGAGACAGTTGGGAAGATGCCAGGTGACACATCCAGATGAGGATCTTAGTGTTTATGTAGTCGAAGTCAGCTCCGATGGCCAATTTCATGAGGAAACAGTTCGTCATATTTGGAATGAGTGCCAGTATTTGACGACAGACACTCGGGTGCGTGACTTGTCCAAAGGCGAGGTCTCGCCAGCCTATATTTCTTGGTATAGGAAGAAGAACACTCCAAGGGCTGAACCTGAAAGACCAACCAAAAGGCCCCACATCCAGGAATTTGTTGAAGCGTCACAGGAGCAGTGGGCTTGGTTGACCAAGGAGAATGAGTACAGGGTCACAATAGGAAGGTTGGAAAGGCAAGTTAGGGATCTTCAATTTGAGAATGGTTTGCAAGCCGCCGCGGATGAGGGCGAAAAGAAAAAGCTGGCCGAAGAAAATGACGCCCTCCGGGCTCAAATTCGGGAAATGAAAATAGCAGCCGAGAAACCCGTCAGAAGTGCAAGGGATGAAAAGCTTATAGATAATCTCAGGCGGAAAGTGGGCGAATATAGTTTTGATCTTAACAAGACTGGGGCCTAACTGGCAAAGGTTCGAACAAAATTAGCTAAGAATGCAGAGGAAAGAGCACGCTTGGTACAACGGTTAAAAGAAAAATATGACAATGAAGTCGTAGGGATGAAGAAAAAGATCACCATCCTTGAGAACAAAATGACCAAGCAAGCAAAAGATTTCATGTCAGAAAGAGAACACTGCTACGCCCAGATGTCACAACTAGAGAAAGACCTGCAGCAACTTCAAGAGCAAAATCATACCGCCGAGCAAGTGTCGGAGGCCAGATCTCAGCAGATTAGACGATTGCTACAAGAGAAGGGTATTATCAGAGAAAGGGTTAGGAGCATTGCAGACTACATTGTGATGAAGTGCAACGAGTGTGAAAACATGACCAGGTCCATGTTCTTCGCTTCCGTTATGATTTTTGTCCGACAGATCATGGATGACCTATTTCGCCTTCAAGAAGATATGGTGCATAGGCCCGTGGCAAGACCGACTGATGTCCCACGGGCCCTTGGAACAGTAATTGAGGCACTTATGTATGCATGATTTTTATTTCGAGTCTGTAGTTTCAGTTTCTTTGGAGTTCTGTTAGTCCATTTTCGAGTCTGTATTTTCATCTTTCTTTTGGAGTCTGTTAGTCCGTTTTCGAGTCTTGTTTCCATCTTTCTTTTGGAGTTTGTTAGTCCACTTGTCAAGTCGGTTAGTTTTTATGTTTAAATCTGTAGGGGAAGTCGTCATAATCAGGATATTTTGTTATGAAAATTTGAAAAAAAAACCAAGAATCTATCTTTCTTTTATTTCGCATTTGTTTCCTGAACTACGTAATGATCTGATTAATGCATTGTCATGATACGTAGGCAATTCCCATAGGATTCGATCATAACCATAAAATAAAAAAAAAGAAGAGAAAAAACAGAGAGAGAAAGAAAATTAAGAAATCAAGTGGAAAGAAATAATGGCAAAACAAGAGAGGAAAAACAAGTGCAAAATAAGAGGCAACAAAAAATAGTGATTGGGAAAGGTTTTGGAGTGAAAGGAAAAAGAGAGAGAATTGGAAAGCGCAAACGCGAAGAGTTAGCTAAAAGCCGGGATGAAGCATGCAGCCGCTCAAATACATGACTAGAAACTTTAACTTTCTAGGTGCATTGCATCCCAAATGTGCGATTGCCTATCTATTAAATCTTTTAACGCTGACAAGTTTGCTGTTATTAGTGAATTCAGGCAGGTGGTTAGTTTGTTTGGCATTCTAGCAACCCACCCGTACAACACCAGGTCTAAATACAAGTTGATCATGGCTGGCAAAGAACTGGATGCAAGTGTTATTGATCCGTCAAGGGAGGGAGAAGAGTCTGATGTTAACCTGAAAGAGGAGGTACACAAGTTGAAACACCAAATGGCAGAAATGTACCAAGCATGGATGAAGGGGCATCCACCACCATCATATCCCGCCAATCCTTCTTTCGTCCCGCTACTAGCCCAACCCCAAGAACCTCCCACTATTGACTCATCTTCACAATATCCACCAGGCTTCCCCCATTACCACCATTATCAGGGCACCACTTCCCCAACCACACAAGAACCATCAGCCAAACCAATCCCGTACCCCCCTCCACCAGCTACCCCTATTTTCGTAGCACCCCCGCCTGCTACAGTCCATCGATCCTCCAGCGAGCCATTATTCCATACCCAAGATAACCAATACTATCCTCCAGAGCCTACTTTCAAGGCCCCAGACCATTACTCCTACATTCCTCGTTTCTACCTCCCTGTTGAGACTGAGAAACTACCTAAAAACCTAGAGCAGGAGGAGATGTTCAGGAAGGTAAGAAGCTTGGAACAATCGTTCAGAAACATGCAGGGATTGGGAGGCCAGGTGAGCGTAGCCTACAAAGATTTGTGTCTCTTTCCTGATGTTCAACTACCTGTGGGATTCAAATTGCCTAAATTTGACCTATATGATGGGCATGGAGACCCGGTGGCCCATTTGAGGGGATTCTGCAGTAAAATGAGAGGAGCCGGTGGGAAAGATGAACTACTGATGGCATACTTTAGCCAGAGTCTGAGTGGCGCGGCATTGGAGTGGTACACGCGTCAGGATCACGACAGATGGTATACTTGGGATGATTTGGCCGAAGCATTCTCTCGTCATTTCCAATACAACATCGAGATCGTTCCAGACCGTTTGTCTTTGACTAAGATTGAGAAGAAGCCTAGTGAAAGTTTCAGAGAATACGATTTTCGCTGGACAGAACAAGAGGCAAGAGTTAACCCCCCGATGGAGGAAAACGAAATGGTGGAGTACTTTGTGCAGGCACTGGAGCCTACTTACTTTGGCCATCTGATATCGGCCATAGTCAAGTCTTTCAACGAGGTAGTAAAGATGGGTGACATGGTGGAAGAAGGGCTTAAATCAAGCAAAATCATGAGCTACTCAGCCATCAAAGTAACCACCCAATCCATTCAGAATGGTACCGGGGGAGTGATTGGAAAGAAAAAGAAAGAAGACGTGGCAACAGTTGATTCAGGATCATGGTTTGGACCGAGGGGCCCATCACCCCATTATACCCAGCCTCGACCCCATCACCAAGCCTACCCCCAAAATCCATATAATCCAACCCAACATTACTTCCCATCACCAGACCCTCAAATTTCTGTCCACCACGCCCAGTCATATACTCAACCTCCTTCCTATTCACAATGGCATGCCCCAACCCCACAAAACACCTACCCAGCTCCACAAAATGCTTACCCACCCCAGCGAACCTACCGAAACCCTGTTGGTCCAAGTTTCCGGCCCAAACCAGTGTTCAGAAATGAGAGGTTGCAGCGGAAGAAAACTTTCACCCCGTTGGGGGAGTCTTACACCAGTTTATTCCAGAGATTGAGACAGTTGGATGTGTTGAGGCCAATAGAGTCGAAACTGCCAAACCCTCCTCCAAAGAATCTTGATTACTCTATGAGTTGTGCATATTGTTCTGGTACTCCGGGACATGATACGGAGAAGTGCTGGCACCTGAAAAATGCCATCCAGGAGCTCATCGACACAAATCAAATTGTAGTCCAAACCCCGGAGGCACCCAACATCAATTAGAACCCATAGCCAACCCATGATGAAACAAACATGATCGAGATAGTGCATAAGGGGGAACCCAAGAAGCCTTCACAATCCGTCATGATGATTCGGTCTAGTGCGGTCAAGCCAGTCAGAAAACCAACGGTTGAAGGATCGGTGAGCAAATTGAACACGACAAACGGTGGCCGTCTGTGGTGATACGCTCAAATTACACTTTAAAATAGTGTAAAGCGGTCGAAGTCAAATATAATAACCCAACGAGGTTGGGGTCGAATCCCACAGGGAATATGTGTGAAAATGTTACTTTGATAGTGTGATTCTTAACTCAAATCGTAATTCTATTCCATTAGTAAATGGGGAGATGGGGGTTGGTTGTGTAATAGATTAATAAAAATAGTAGCAATGAGATTTACTTAAAAGTGTAGTTAATATGATTAGGTGAACCAANTTTGCAACCACTAACAAGAAATGTATAATGAAGAGTAAATAAATATCAACAACCCATTATGCATATATTCAATGTTAAATACCCAAATACATAACACCCATTTATGGTCCACAACCTTAGTATTTAAGGCTAGCTACTCATAATAAATGACAAAAAGCTAGGAGTATTAAGTGTCATAAATGCTTACAAATCAATAATGAAGTGTTATAATGCTTCCAAAAAGAGAAAATATTCTAATAGAGGAATGTTCTTCAAAAAACTGGACAAGAATGACCCACAAAACCCAAGTAAATCCTTTTATAGTGGGCCAAAGGTCGAGTGGGTCATAGACAAAAATACCCCTGCGGACAGGTTATGCGATCGCATTCCATTCGCATATCAGGAATGCGGATCGCATCCTTCTTGTTCTCATCGCATAACTAAACCCTATTTTCCTGGTCGTCACCGCATTGTTGATTTGCGGTTCGCATTGTTGATGTGCGACCGCAGATTCACATCGCATTCTTGGTGCAACTTGAGGTATCGGAGATTCTGCAGTTAAGTATGCGGTTCGCATGTGAGTTATGCGGTCGAATACTCGACCGCATTTTAGCCCTTGAGATTGACCCATCTTGTCTGTTGCGGTCTGTGATCCCTGGGTGAAAAATGCGTTTCACATTTGAGTTATGCGACGCTCTCTTGTCAGATATGCGATCGCATAGTGTTGCTCCCCTCACTT
>MDKH01168052.1:0-24916 GCA_005239495.1 Nicotiana undulata | reverse complement strand
AACCAACTCTCATTATACTAAAATGGAAACTCATCCACTCAATGTTACCCTTAGCCCCTTACGCTAATAAGGTAACATAGTATCTAACAAAAAGTATAGCGTTGTTCATGTTGGGCCCGGGCAAAGCCCCGGGCTACCCCTTCTTATTAATAAAAAAAGGAAACATGTGGCAGCTGGGGGAGGGGGGAAAACAAGAAAAACAGAAAAGAACAAAGTAAAAACAAATAAAAAAGATAATGGGTCTTTTTGACTTCCTTCAACTCCACTTTCACTAATTCCACATATACATTCACATACTACGGCCCTTCTTCCCTAATTTTATGACAAGGGAAGAAATTATTGATTCTTCTAGGATTTACTATTTTTGTTGACGAATTTCCCAAAAAAAAAAATGGATGGTTCAGGTCAGCAGACGGACACCATGATGTCTGATGCGGGGGCGGAGCAGCCACCTCCGGCGCCGCAGCCGGTGGCCGGTATGGATAATATTCCAGCAACGTTGAGCCACGGTGGCAGATTCATTCAATACAATATATTTGGTAATATATTTGAAGTTACTGCTAAGTATAAGCCTCCTATTTTGCCTATTGGTAAAGGTGCTTACGGCATCGTTTGGTAAGTTTTTCCATTGCCCTAACATTTGCCCTTTTTTTTCGGTTTTCTTGCTGATCTGTTGAATAAGATTTTGACTTCCGTTTGTTTGGTGACTTGTTTTCCTTATAACCCTTAGGTCAATTTTTGCTAATTTGAAATACCCTTTCCTTTATGGCTGGTTTGTTGATTAGGATTTTGACTTTTTTCTTGATTGATTGTGGTGAAGTTCTGCTTTGAACTCGGAGACAATTGAGCACGTAGCGATAAAGAAAATCGCGAATGCTTTTGATAACAAGATTGATGCCAAGAGGACTTTGAGAGAGATCAAGCTTCTTCGGCATATGGATCATGAAAACGTCAGTGAGTCATTACTTTCATTTTGACAGTATTTCTTAGTAAGTTTAGATATTTGCTTATTTCATATGAATATGGATAGTAGAAAGAGTAGTTCTTGAATGTAATTACTTGATCGAATTTAGTTTACTCAATTTTGTTAACTTAATTAATAGGAAAAGAAGATTACATTGACTTATTGCAGATAGAACAAGCACATATGGTCTATTTTTTTTTAAAGAAAATGGTAATGACAGATAATTTGTTTTGCACACGGATCTTCAATCTTTGTGCCGATCAAGTCTACATTTATTAATTAAACTAGTTTTAGGATATGTGTTTTGCACGCTTGTGATGCTCGTCTATCTGTAAAAATTTGTATACAGTAGAAACAAATGACCTTTAGTAGTAATTGAAGTCCAAATAGATGCAACATTCATTTAAATTGAAAATAATGAATGTTATTACGTTGATGTAATAATTCACTTCGGGTGAATGAATTTTTTTGTTCATGTCCTTTAAATTTTTTGAAGTCATCTAAAATTTAGAGAGATCTTAATCGTCTTACATATTTTCCCCCTTCCAAGACTACATAATCATTATCAAACTCATGGTTGCGGACTCCTCAAACCTTTCAACCATTGTCTCTAAGTTTTACCTTAAAGTTGAATCCAGAAGGGGCACTAATAACGTGTTTTTGTCCCTCCTACAGCTCTTAAAAAGTGAGGTGCTTCTTTATCCTAAAGTTCATTTTTGAAGTCCTGTACCTATTCCTCTTTTAACGATGTTCTATTAGAATCTATACAATTAGAAGCACTTTTGTATGCTCTTATTTCAGATATGCATCATACACAAATAGATGTGATATCAAAACTTTAATATAATGCAAACAACATAAACTAACAGAATGTAAGATGAAAGTGGTTGGCAGAAGAACGTGGACCGCAATTATAAGATGGAAAGTGGTTGGTGAAAACGAAAAACAATGGATTCCCTGTGCGGCTCTGCTTTAGTATCATATGATGTAATGAAAACTTGCGAAAAACCTCGCCATGAAATAAATTAATTGTTTCGCATCCGTGCAGACTAAGCATTCAACTTTGTTTTGTAGTGGCAGCTGAAAAATCCACACTATCTGAATTATGTGATTCATACCTCAACTCATAACTGGATCGGAACATGTAATTTATAAACTTCTTCAAAAATATATTCTTTCTTTGGGATGCATAGAATCTTTAGCATGTCATACACGGCCAATGTTAAGTCTGCTAGAAATATGCAAAAAGGAACTGAAATTGTACAAAACAAAATACAACTCTCAACTACTTAGTTTTCATACCAACAAACAAATTAGGTTGATGAATGCACCAACCAACCAGGAAATTAAACCGTAGTGGCCATGGAGAATCAAAATTTGGGATATTAACTAACCTTTTTAAACACTCCTAAATAGGGATATTAAGTAATAAGTTTCCTACTGAATCTGTTATTCTTTCTTCCTTTTGAACCTATTTCTTTAATAGGGATACTAAATAATATGTTTCCTTCTTTTTTAACCTAAGACAATCGCTCTTTGTTAGGGATATTTATTGAAGGAGTGTCCCACTTATTCTCTTCGTCTTTTTCCTTTTTTGTCATAGGCAATCTTGTTTTCTTCTCAAAAACCTTTATTTATATTTACAATTTTATCCAACGTTGAATGCACTCACGAAGGACAAAAAAGGCGAACGAGGCTTCATGCTTTTAATATAGTATAGTTTACTTACATTTAAAACAAAAAGGATGTAGACAATTTGTTTCTTTGCTTAGTTGCATGGTACCGGACACGTTTGTTGGTATTTCGTGCATATAAGTTAAGAATTGTCTTCATGTAATATATAGAGGTCAAATTGTATTTTTGCCTATGCAAATTGTATCTATTTGGATATAGATGCTTTCAATGAGTTTATGTAAGTTTTCTCTTCCGTCTTTCTTCCTTTCTTACTTTCCATTTCTTCTTATTACCCTTCCTGAGCAGAGGGTCTATTGGAAACAGCCTCTCTACCTGTTAGGTAGGGGTAAGGTCTGCGTACAGACTAGACTACCCTCCCCAGACTCCACCTGGTGGGAACATACTGGGTTTGTTATTGTTGTTGTTAATGTGACACGTGGAATTGCAGATTGTTGCGATCAGAGATATAATTCCACCACCACAGAGAGAAGCCTTTAATGATGTTTATATTGCGTATGAGCTTATGGATACTGATCTCCATCAAATTATTCGCTCTAATCAGGGTTTATCTGAGGAGCACTGCCAGGTTTGGATTAAAACATCTATTTTCTTCACACTAACAGTTTAGAAACACTAGTAAAGTCTGAATACCCATTTTGTTTCTTTAAGTTTGTTTGATTTTTTTTTTCCTTTTCCACTTTAAAAAAGTAAATGGATAAGCAATTTTCTCATGTTTCAAAATTTTCACCATTTGTAGTTGTTTAAACCACAGATCTTATTTTGTCTCATTGGAATCATTGTTTAGACTGCGTGCAACTAACTTTCTAGTGTTTGAGCTAGTGAAGATTGGCTACTTAAATAGTTTAATTTTTGTCGGAGCAACGTGTGGCCAGAAAATTGGCTTCTAGGCATTTAGCAATGGGAAAGGAAATTTCTTATTGAGAAATGAAAATTTTATCTCTTGTTCAAGTTTATACTTTTGTGTGCTAAGTAATATCTAAACTTTCCTTTGAGGTGTTAGAATTTTCTCTTATGGAATCTTTGGCTCTCTTTCTCACCAAAAGATGTTTACGGAAGGACAAAATATAGAGCTTTTAGTTGGCTTGAGATAACTTTTAGAGGGAGCAATTCGGACTAGCCGGATATGTTATGCGCTTCCTAGGAGAAATGTATATTTTTTTTAAGATGTTCTTTCCGTATAGGTTTGCCTCACTAGAATGAAGTTATTGTCAACTTACTACAACAACATACCCAGTATAATCCCACATAGTGGGGTCTGGGGAGGGTAGTGTGTACGCAGACCTTACCCCTACCTTGTGGAGGTTGAGAGGACCCTCGACTCAGGAAATTATAGGTACCACAATAGTAACAAGAAAGCAAGAAAGGATAACATGGAGAAACCATGTAAAAACATCATATATAACCAGATAGTAAGATGATCGAAACGCAAAAGACGACAGATATTCAAAGAAACCTAATTCCAACCAAATGCGAGAGTACATACTTACACTACCGGCATGAATAATCTAGACTACCTAACCTTCTATCCTAATACTCGACCTCCACACCTTCCTATCAATGGTCTTGTCCTCGGTCAGCTGTAGTTGCGGCATGTCATGCCTAATTACCTGACCCCAACACATCTTTGGCCTACCTGTACCTCTTTTAAGGCCCTCCAATGTCAATCTCTCACACCTCCTTACTGAGGCGTCTGTGCTTCTCCTCCTCACATGTCCAAACCATCTAAGCCGTGCTTCCTGCATCTTGTCCTCAATACACACCCACCTTGTCCCGAATAACTTTATTCCTAATCCTGTCTAATCTGATGTGCCCGCACATCCATCTTAATATCCTCATCTCTGCAATCTTCATCTTCTGGACGTGGGAACTCTTGACCGGCTAACACTCGGCCTCATACATCATAGCCGGTCAGACCAACGCTCTATGAAACATACCTTTAATTTTTGGTGATACCATCACGCCCCAATACGGTGTGTTACATCTTCATCAATCTCCCCACCCCCTGTATTATAGACCCATGGTACTTAAAACTTCCCCTCTTAGGGATGACTTGTGAATCCAATCTCACCTCCCCTTCCACTCCCTGAGTAGCACCACTAAACTTACACTCCAAGTATTCTGTCTTGGTTCTGCTCAGCTTGAAATCTTTAGACTCTAGAGTTTGTCTTCACACCTCTAACCTCGCGTTAACACCGTCTTGCGTCTCGTCAATCAAAACAATGTCGTCGGCAAATAACATGCACCACGATACCTCCCCTTGGATGTGGCGAGTTAGTACGTCCATCGTCAGGGCAAACAAAAAAAGGCTGAGTGTTGACCCCTGATGCAACCCCATCATGACCGGAAAATGATCCGAGACCCCTTCCATTGTCCTCACACAAGTCTTCGCTCCATCATACATGTCTTTAATCGCCCTAATGTAGGCCACAGGCACCCCTCGAGCCTCTAAACATCTCCATAGAACCTCCATCGGGACTTTATCATAAGCCTTTTCTAAGTCGATGAACACCATATGCAAGTTCCCCTTTCTCTCCCTATATTGTTCCATCAATCTCCTAACAAGGTGATTTGCTTCAGTAGTCGAACGCCCCGACATAAACCCAAACTGGTTATCGTAAATAGACACACTTCTCCTCACCCTTAGCTCCACCACCCTCTCCCACACCTTCATAGTACGACTAAGCAGCTTAATACCCCGGTAGTTGTTGCAATTTTGGATATCATCCTTATTTTTGTACAAAGGAACCATCGTGCTCCATCTCCACTCTTCGCCAGTGTTTTGGATAGCGTGCGGCAACAAATAGCGACGAGGACCCGCTTCACTGAGGCGAGAGGCGCATTTCGAAGCGCTCGCCTTGTTGATATGAAGCCACAATTTATACAAAAACATAAAATATTATATATAATAACACTAAAAACTCAATAACAATAATATAAGTAAATATATCAATTCAAAAAAAAAGAACAGAGCCTAAAAAGAGACTCTACTGCGTCTGCTCTGGCTCTGCTGCTTGCTCGAAACAGAGCAAAAAAAAAAAGAGAAGAAGAAAGAGGAAGGGAAGAAAGAAAGAAAGAACCTCTGCTCTGCCGTTGCTTTGCTTGCTCTGCTGGTCGAAAAACAGAGCACAAAAAAAAGGACAAGTAGAAGAAGAAAGAAGGAAGAAGAAAGAAAAAGAAGAAAGAAAAAGAAAAAAAAAGAAGAAGACAGCAATGGTCGAAGTCGAACTGTCGAAGAAAACAAGAAGACAACAATGGTTACTGTCGCGGGAATAGAAGAAGAAGAAAGTAGAAGAAGAAAAGAAAAGAAAGAAACATACCTAGGTTACTATCGGTTGAAGATGAATCCCAAACGATAATTTTTTGTGTTGTTGGGAAAGGTCGCTAAAGGAGAAGTGAAAAACCCAAGCCTTAATGTTTTAAGTCGCGGTGTTTGTGCCTTTTTTTTTCTTCAAATAGCGACGTCACAGTTCGCCTCTCGCTACACAGGTAGAGACGCTTGCCTTTTATGATCGCAATGCAATAGAGCCAAAATAGTGCAGGCTGTTCGCATCGTCTCGCCTCACGTTATGCTCTCCGGGAATCTTTTTTGTCCCAAACATGACATTAAATAACCTTGTGAGCCACTCCAAGCCCGCCCTGCCCACTGTCTTCCAAACTCTACAGGGATTTCATCTGGCCCAGTCGCTCTGCCCCTTTTCATCTTACGCATAGCCCCCACAACCTCAGCAACTCTAATCCGCCCGCAATACCCAAAGTCACAACGACTCGGGGAGGATCCCAAATCACCCAGAACAACGTCTCTGTCCCTCTCCCCCTTCAGAAGACTATGGAAGTAAGCCTGCCATCTCCGACGAATATGCGCCTCATCCAACAAAACTCTACCTTCCTCGTCCTTGATGCACTTCACTTGGTCCAAGTCACGAGCCTTTCTCTCTCTCACCTCACTGAAAACATAAAAATGATAAGGTTTCCCGTTACATGGACTATTTATTTACCTTGACATCCTCATGTTGAACGAGTATAGTGTAGGTACACGAACTTTGTAAGATCCTCCGGAATACTTAAAACTTACTGAATATACAAGGTTAAATAACATACTCATTGTAAGAAAACACGGGAGAAAAAATATATTATTAATATTCTATGTTACAATGAGCGCTATTTATACTTATACATAAGTGTTAGGTTTATGCACAACACCGGTAAAAAATCGTTTTGACGGAAGCACCTTCTTAAGTCATCGAAAAATTGCACGGTCACGATTGATTTCTTCCTAGATGTCGTTGGAATGACGCACAATGATAATTATCTCACCAATGCTCCGATACCATGTAAGAAAGCACGGGAGAAAAAATATATTATTGATATTCTATGTTACAATGAGCCCTATTTATGTGTATACATAACACATAACCTACTCCTATTACATGCGGGACTAGGACTAATTACATATGTTCACATAACTATTCTAACACTTATGTTAATATCCATTATGGAATATACTTTTTAAGAATCTTTAGCCCTTTTAGAGATATCATGTCAGTAGGAAATATGGAAAACTTATATTACTATTTTTTTTTTGTATAATGTTCGCGTGAGATGAATTTAAACGGGAACATGGTCAGTAAGGATTCATATAGGCGACCCAACTTATTTAGAACTGAAACGTAATTGTTGTTGTTGTCGTCTCAATAGGCCTACAATCTTAGAAATCAATGCAAATTTAGCAGAAAATAGGGCATAATAGTAGAAAGGATTTATATAAGCAATACCAAATAGGGCATAATAGTAGAAAGGATTTATATAAGCAATACCAATTACCTGGGGATATACTTTAGTCATGTTAATACGTCTACCTTGGGTGCTATGCTTTCTAGGAGTCTTTAGTTTTATTATAGATTCTCTATGTTAGTAGGAAATATAGAAAACTTACAGTACTTTTCATTTTTGCTTTTATTTTGTATAATGTTGGCCGAATAATTTTAAAGGAGCATGATTAGTTGGATTCATACCGAACCAACTTGTTTGGAACTAAGCATAGTTGTTGTTGTTGCAAGATAGATAAATGCATCCCATAGATAGAGGACAGAGGGTGACTTATCCTATGGGGAAGAGCTTCACCGGTACATGTTAACTTGAGGAAAAATCTGTATTTACATGAGTGTATACCCCGGAAAACTTTGATATATTTTACTAGGTACCCTTATAATGAAAAGTTATTAGCTGGGGTCATTGGTCGATGGGTTCCTTAGTGCCGCCCTTCGATTCATTCACCTGGGAACGATTCTTGATATAAGCATATCATTTTCCTTTTTGTTTTGTCACTAAACAACTTTCCTTTAGCCTGCCAACTATTTTTCTTCTTCTTTTTTCTTTTTTCGCTTTTCTTTCTTTAGTTTCCCCACTCCCTTTTCCGGAAGTTTAGACGGTGAGGCCCAAAAATATTGGTGCCCCCTCTACGCTCATATCCTTGGTCCGCCTCTGGAAGAGGAGGAAGAGGAAAGCATCCACAATGAGGTCGTACAAGTAATATAGGATTGTAAGTCTAGATATCGTACCTACAGAGACTTGTGATTAACTATTAACTAAATTAAACTCAACCAATTAATCTATTCAAGCGATTTTCTAATGATTATTAACTACAACTAATCTAGAGTCAAAAACTAAGAAATTAAAGAAAACAAGTCTGCGATCTTAAAGATGAATTCAATGGGAGAAAATATTCCAGAGCTATGGGTTAGCTAACAATCCCGTTGATCTTTTTCACTTAAATCGTCTAATTAATTTATCCGGTTTATTGATTGACGGGGTTAATATTGCACGTGGTCTTCTCCCGAAGTACTACTCGCCTATTCAAGCTAACCTAATGCCTATATTCCTATGGAATTGGGATTAACAAAAACGTATTAATAATTCCTGTATAGTGACCAAGCAAGGCGATTAGGTATACCCCTATCATAACCGCAAATCCGTTCCCGATACTCGAGTTCAAGATCTTGCTCTACTCAATCTTATATGCAATCTAGATTTCTCTTTGCCGAATAGTATTCAATTGGTGATCAAGCAATCAAATAATTTAGCGCAAGATTGAATAAAAAAACCAATATGATAAAGTTATAAGAACAATTCAAGCTTTAAACTACAACGTTCATGTAGCACCCAAAACTCTAGAACTAATAAACTATGAAATTAAAGGAAGGGAAGAGAAAGAAAAAATGAGAATCCTTGCTCCCGAGTGTTCCTTGCGTGTATTTCCTCTCAAAGTGGCGTCTCCCCCTTCAAAATAGGTTTAGACTTGCTTTCATACACGTTTGAGGGGTCTTGGGCTGAAATAACCTTGTCCCGGGCGAACTAGGAGAAACTTCCCGTCACCAACTCCCAGGGTAGCGTGGGGCACTAGCCTTGGCGCTGGGATTTTGAGGTTCTGGAAGGTTCATTCAAAGCTTCAATTTCCACAGCATACATATCCGATGAAGGAGCTAAATTAAAAAATGATTGTAGAAAAGAAAAATCTTTTGCAATCTAATGGAGTCCACTGAAACATTCAATGCATTGCCAGGATCACTTTTATTTTCCTTGGCTTATGTCAGTATGTTGGATACTCTTGTATTAGTTACAAATTTCAATCTGTAGATGTTCTCAGGGAGAGTTAAGTCCTGTGGATAATTGTGTGCTTTTTTTCAATATAAACTTTGCTTAAGGCCTTACACTCTCGTTGCTTTGCCTGGAGTTATGCTGAATATTACAGAATCTTGATATCGGTGCTTGGAGTGAAAAGAATGCTTGTTGTCTTACCTATGTTCCTTGTTCATATTAGTGCACATTGTGCTATGTTGATTATGATGCATTATCGTGTCAAAATTTGTCTGACTAAAACTAGATACTTCTATATTTGGGTGCAGTATTTCTTGTATCAGATCCTCCGCGGGTTGAAATACATACATTCTGCGAATGTTCTGCACAGGGATTTGAAGCCTAGCAATCTCCTCTTGAATGCCAACTGTGATTTAAAGATATGTGATTTTGGGCTAGCTCGTGTCACTTCTGAAACTGACTTTATGACGGAATATGTTGTGACAAGATGGTATCGTCCACCTGAGCTTTTGTTAAATTCGTCCGACTATACTGCAGCAATTGATGTATGGTCAGTGGGTTGCATTTTCATGGAATTGATGGACAGGAAACCCCTATTTCCTGGTAGAGATCACGTACACCAGCTGCGTCTTATTATGGAGGTATTATTCAATATCTACCACTCCTCCCCCCCTTACTTTAAAGAAATGAGTTAACTACATTTTTGTTCCTTTGTCGACTTTTTTCCCGTTTCACCTTTTTGATGTTTACAATTACTACCAGTTTTTGCAAATTCATCTAAAACAAAGAGAAACATCAAGTTGTAAATCTAGGAAACTTGAACGAGAAAGCACAGACAGAATGTATTTTGATTTTTGAACAACTGCTTCTCTAGACATGAAGAATTACAAGTGATCAACTATGTTTTCTTCTCAGCAAGGTCATGCATATATTAAATGATTTCTCTCAAGAAGGACACGATGCAACAAATTAACCTTCCATTCTTCCTCTCCAGTTATCATTATCCTGTATTATAAATCTATAGTCCATAATAATGACCCAAACCTCTCTCAATATTTAACTTCATGCTCAAATTCATAAAAGTGATTATTTGTAAAATTATTTTGATGACGGAACTTCTTGCAGTTGATTGGTACTCCTTCAGAGGCTGAAATGGAGTTTTTAAATGAGAATGCAAAACGATACATCCGACAACTTCCTCTTTACCGTCGACAATCATTCACTGAGAAGTTTCCACATGTACACCCAGCTGCAATTGATCTTGTTGAGAAAATGCTGACATTTGATCCCAGAAGGAGAATAACAGGTGCGAAATTCCAGACAAGTTTCTCTCCTAGCTGCATTAATCAATTCTCCATCTGCATCTAACAACATGTACGTAATGTATAGGAGCGTCCTCTTGTTTTCTTGCAAGAGATCAATCATAGTAGGAAAGGAGGACATATACTTACTAGTATCTCTCACTAACTTATCAAAAAGCAAAGTTTTCTCGCTTGCTAACTTAGTAGAAACAGAAGTACCTCTCACCAACTACGCGCACACATTGGTTTGACATGCACATCATCATCATAGATAGTATGTACCATCATCATTGTGAACAAGGTATGTGCTCCATTCTCTGGATATATCATTTGCATTGTGGCGAAGGAGTTATTATATCCATTCCTTGAAGGACTTGGTTAGATGCTACTCCTTTTGTCCCAAGTTGTTTAGCATAGTTTGACAGGATATGGAATTTAAGAAAGAAAGGAGGACTTTAATACATAAGCTAAAGATGCATAAAATATAACAAATATTCATAGTATTGATCCGTGGAGTCCCCAACAATCCATGTCTTTTTTTCAAGGGTGAAAAAAAGAATGTAAATATTACATAGTTTCTAGACTTCATTCATTTTTTTTTACATAGTTTCTAGGTATAGAGAGAGTACCCAACAGGTTAAATCAGACAAATTAGGACAGATGGATTATTAATGTTATCGTCACCCTTACTATGCAATATGTTGGGATAAACTTTGGGGTTAGGTATAAGTCAAAGAAGGAAATTTTAAAGATGTATGTCTCCCGCTGCATTCCTGTTAGCTGAGCATGTAATGAATTGCAACTCCTGTTTAGATGGATTTTCTAGATGCTTCAAGTAAGGAGAGGAAGTTACACTTGGTAAATCGGGAGACTATCACCCAGTGTTATCAAAGGCGAAAAGTACAAAAAAGCTCCGTTGTCTGATGGGGATTTAAGCGCAAATAAAGCGTGGGCTTTAATGAAGAATGATGTAAATGGAGAAAAACTACAAATATGTATGTGTTGTCCAAGACTAACATCATGGATACCAAACATATGGACAAAGAAATCAAAGAAAATTTACGATAAAGACGAATATCAATTGTTTAGTGTCGTGCTCATTGGTAGGGAAGAATATGCCTTAGAGCATGAAGCGCCCACTAAGCGAGGCGAAGCACTCAACATGTTTTGAGCCTCGCTTCAGGACTTAAGCACACTTAAGGCTACAAATATCTATGTGTTGTCCAAGACTAACATCTATAAGCATGATACCAAATATATGGACAAAGAAATTAAAGAAAATTTACGATAAAGTGAAATATCAATTGTTTAGTGTCGTGCTCATTGGTTGGGAAAAGTATGCCTTAGAGCCTGAAGCGCCCACTAAGCGAGGCGAAGCACTCCACATGTTTTAAGCCTCGCTTCAGGGCTTAAGCGCACTTAAAGCGCGCGGTTGATAACACAACTATCACCACAACAAGGTGTTGGGGTGAAATTTTGATTAAAGATTTTAGGGTTTTCAACAAGGCATCACTAGGAAAGTGGCTAGGGAGATTTGGGGTAGAGGAGAAAGATTATCGGAAAGGGTGACCGTGGAGAAGTATGGTGAAGAAGTATGGCGGCTTAGGGATGGAGGATTAAAAGTGTCACTTTCTTTCGGTGCGTGCTATGGGGGAATATCTTGAAGGGGTATGAACTTAAGTTTGGGCAGAGCCCAACTTCAGACCCGAAGGTCGGAAGAAAAAGCAGCAGTAGCAGCAGGGGTTTAGTCTGAAGTTTGCCAAAACTGGCTAAACTTTACGTAGTTTTTAAAAATTGAATATGTTTTTAAAAGAGGTGCTACAAGCAGCTAACTGGTGTCATTTCTACCTTTAGTTGTACTGAGTCGCTTCCTTGGCCTGGTATTAAATGAAATTGTAGGTTAAATAGCAGTATTGCTTTCAAGTGATATGCAGGATTTTATGGCATTTTGCTACTGTTCAATGTTTAGCTCTCTTCATTGGTTAACCAGAGATTTCTTTTCTTTCGATGCTTACAAATAGTTACCGCGCTGCAATCAGATGTCCTTTCAGCGTCCTACATGTCTTCTCTTGAATATTTATATGACTAACTGGTCCACATATTGATCCCTTTTCATTTTCAGTTGAAGGTGCACTTGAACATCCTTACCTGAACTCGCTCCACGATATTAGTGACGAGCCCATTTGCATGACTCCCTTTAGCTTCGACTTTGAACAGCATGCCCTTACGGAGGAACAGATGAAGGAGCTGATCTACAGGGAGTCACTTGCATTTAATCCTGAATACCAGCACACGTGAATAATTGCTGGTAAGATTGTTGTCAGTTTGATCTCCAACTGACAATTTGTCCCTTCATGTATATATGTGTGCACTTCGTCCGAAAAACGGTGGCTTTCTTATGCAAACACTTAATTATGAAGCTGATTTGTGTAAAGAATTGTTTGATGTATCTTATGAGGTGGATCGCTTGTATCGGTTCTGTTTTAATTTACTGAAGTCATCATGGACGATATCTGTATCACAGGATGTAATTTTATTGGCACTAACATCTTAATTTCTTCGCCAGCAGTCGATTGTCTCATGTTTTGCTTTTGTTCTATTTTTTATAAGCAGCCCAACTGTTTCCACCCCCAACCCCAAAATATAAAAAATAAACAAGTTTACTCCAATGCGCCTCTTTACGCAGTTCACATTGTATTGCTTTAACGAAAAGAAAAAACAAAAATTTAGGAAAAACTAAGATAACAATTCTGCACACTTCTCAATGTTCTTTCGCGAGGTTATGGCATAACCTCATTCCTCTACCAACTCATTTTCTTCGAATGCAAACTGATTTGAAAAATTCAGCTAAATCTCACCCAGTTCATTCTTTTTGATGTTATCCGGACTCATATATGCGCAAATAAATCATCCACAAAATCAAAATTAGTTAACGAGAGTTTTCTATAAGAGAAGAGAACTCAAAAAGATGGATCAATATTTTTGGGCTATTGGAAGACGTACCCTATATTTGTACCACCTTTTAACCTGTATCCTATTTTTAAAAATTATGAAATTGATAGCCAACTGACAAACAATATGTAATAATATGACAATTATACCCCTGACAAAAGATATAAAACCCGCATAAAGCATTGATCGCGTGATCTGCAACCTCATTCGTGAAAGATCTCCATCACTCCATCCCTCGTCAAAGATCTCTCCTCTCAAGTTTTTCATCTCAGCAACTTTATAAAAAAATCAGAAAATTGAACTAGATATCAAAATTACAGCGACATTGTAAGTATATTCATCTTCAGATTTCGCATTAGTTTCTGCAACTGATTGAGCTTCATGATATAGTTTTCTGCAATTATTTTCATTATTCCTCATGCTTTTTAAGTGTTGAACTTAAGAAACAAAATATGAATTCAGCTCACGCCTATAGAAATTTTTAATAATTTTGTGCTACATACAGTCATTTACAGATCACACTTACTTGTCTTCACTTATAGAATTTCAAAAACTTTCAAAAACTTCAAATTTAACACATTAAAATTGTCGGATTATTCAAAAAAGTATTTCCAGAATACTTCAGCCTAAAAATTCTGAAGCTTCAAAGATATATAAGCTAAAACTTCATGCTGATATAGCATAAAGTTGTTTCACATTGATATAGGCTCACAGTAACCTTCAGACTACATGAGTAGTGTTTTCCAGAAAACTCCAGCCTAAAAATTCTGAAGCTTTAAGAATATATAAGCTAAAACTTCATGCTGATATAGCATGAATTTCACGTTGATATAGGCTGGCATGAAACTTCAGTCTAAATGGCTAGTGTTTTCTTTGAAAACTTCAGCCTAAAAGGTCTGAAGCTTCAAAAATATAGAAAGAGAACTTTACAAATTTATAAAAATAGCTCCAAACTGTGGATTTTTTTTATTTTAAAAATAACTAGTAGTTTCCAGAAAACTTCACCTGAAAATGTCTGAAGCTTAAAAGATATATAACCTTAACTTCATGCTGATATAGCATGAAGTTGTTCCAGTCTGGTATAGGCCGAGAGGAAACTTAAGACTAAATGAGTAGTGTTTTCCAAAAAACTTCAGCCTAAAAAGTCTTGAACTTCAAAGATATATAACCTAAAATTCATGCTAAAATTTTAGGAACTTCCGATTTTTGTATTCATTCACTAATTCATTAACTGCAGGATGAGTTCGATTTGCCTTATTGTTACTTTCAATGGTAGATGGACTTTAGATTACAAGTACTTGGATCATGATACAAAACTTGTCCTAGTTAATAAACAAGTATCATCACTTTCCTAAAGAGAAAATTAGTGAATTCATAGATTTTGATGCAAACAAATATGAATTAAAAGTTTGACATCAAACTAAAGACAAGCAAAAGGATACTTGTAACTTCAGATGGCGAACTTAGAACCTGCATACAATTGCTAACAAGTGATTCAACTTTCAAGAATTTCCATTCCGTCGTCGAAGAAATATAACTACTTTTTGACAGTATAACTGCTTTTGAATCTGGAACATTCAAAGGATATCTTACCTATACAATAGTTTCAAATCAACTTGATGAGTATTAACATGAAGCAGAACAATCAATAATGGAAGTAGACAACGAGCGACAACCTTCAAACATTACAACTTATTCAGAAGTTGGAAAGCTGCAAGGATTACCTGCCACTACAATTAATTCACACCAGTTTGGTGAGGGTCAACAGGAAGAAGGACAATTAATAATGCAAATAGACAACCAACACACCATCCAACAAAGTTTGTTCTTATCTCATTCAATGATAAGCAACAACCAAGATCAAGAAAATACTGATACTATACCAATTAACAACAGATGCAATTCAAGAAATTGGTGAAACTTCTATTACTTCTAAGAAAACAAGAAAAAGGCGGAGGAGAAAGGTCAAAGTGTCACGCCCCAAACTCGGGAAGCGCGACCGGCTCTCAACCGAGTGAACCTGGTCAAGCAAGCCTGCTATATACTTTCTACCCAACTCACCCATGATTAAGAGAAGACATAATTTCGTTTATTAGACAGTAGGGAGATCATGTATTACTAAATCATTTCATTAGTTACATCAATTTTAAGTCTCAAAATATGCACATTCTTATGGTTTGAGTGAAACAAGTGATCATAACACAACATAACTTGTTTGACTTATCTAGCACCCTTGTACAACCCACATTGTGTCTACGGAGCTTCTAAAAGTACAAAAGAGTGTTATGATAGTGCATACAACAAGGCTCATGCTATACCTCAAAACGTGATAATAATATGAACAAAAGACACACTACATGATCCCGGGATGAAGTGGGACTCACCAAGTCTGCTGGGAAGAGGATGTACCAGTATCGCTAATCAATACTGCCTGCTATGGAACCACTTGCATTCATTTAAAGATCCAGCGCCCCTGGCAAAAGGGATGTTAGTACCGTAAAATAATACTAGTATGTTTAACTAAACACTATCTCAATAGAATGAATGATAATACAAGGTGTAACAATCAAGAAATCAATAGGAGCCTTAAACAATACCAAAATATCAAGTTAAGAATCACATAAGTTTTCAAGTAAATTTCCATTAGGTTGGGATATCTTTAGTGCTGATATACCATAATTCACAATACCACCGTATTCTTACACGGATTTCGATCAGGACCTGAGCGGTTAGGTCGTCTCATTTGAGACATCAACCATAACCACAATTTCAATTATAATTTCTAGCACAGTCACCACCATGTGTGCGACATGGTGTTCGATCAAGGACCGATCGGCTAGTCCGCCTCACCCTAGACATTACCCTTTTCAATCAATCATTTCACTTCATACTTCTTTCACATCTTTTCGATTCATTGGCACTAGTGGCCACAATTATAAAGTCATTCTTGGCACTTGGCCGTATTTCATAATTCTAGTTCTCCTTTCCACAACGAAACATCATTATCATCATCAACAACAATAAGTCTTTCCATTCAAGACATTAAATACACATATGAGCAAATTGGACATCTTAGGCACATAGAGGCTTTTCATACAAATTGGCATAACGACCTTTATCGATCTTGACTTGAAGTCTTAAATTTTTTAACACATATTCCATATTTTGAACACATCCTCAAATTATAAGATGACATGATGAATCATTTAGAATACATATTGAACATATAACCTTCAACACAAACACATTCGGAATAACCAATTTTATAATGATCAATTTGGGACTTACACCAATTACATGAACATCGTGAGATTCTATTCTAAGAAGAAGGGGTTTATCCAACAAACCTCAGTTGATCTTCCTTAAACTTTAAAACGTTCCGGAATTCTTAGCAACATCAATCTATTTTTAGAAATATAGCAAGTTGAACCAAAATTAGGAAGATGACCATGATTCTAGCTCAATTGAGCATATTATCAAACACTAGGTGTGCATTAAGGTCTTTAGGCCCCTTTTTATGAAAGATTCCATCATCCCTCAACCTATTCTCTACCATTTATCCCACAACCTTCCTACATTCTTTAATAACACATGCATGCAAGATAACAACCCCCACACCCAAGAATGTCTTTCTAATTATCCCCTTTATTTTCGAAATTGAGAGCTAGGACATAGATTATTACCTTTAGGATGGAGAATTTCCTTATTAATCTTCAATGAATGAGCAAGAATTGATGGATAATAGGTTGAAAGTTATATCCCCACACTTTCACTCTTTCTCACTCTAAAAGTATCAGAAATTTGCTCAAAATGGACCATGGCATATGTTTTAACTAAGTAGGTCGAGTTATAAAAACCAAAAAATGAAGCCCCGAGACATGATCGGTGGTCGTATATGCGACCGCATAATGATTCTATGGTTTGCAAAATGGCCGCGAAAAATGGCCTCCGGAACTGGGCTGGCCTGCTTCACTCTGTGACCGTTTTGCAGCCCGCAGACCTATTCTTTGATCGCATAATGCGCCACGGAACCTCCTCCGCAAAGTAAAAGTAGGATCAATATTTGAGAACAAGAAGAGCATGACTAAATTTTTCTACAAATTGGAGATACAAAAAAAGTTGAATTCACTGCTGTTAGATCATGCTCAAAGATATACGAGCTGAAATGCATCATGGAGAGATGTAGTTGGAATGTACGTGTTACCATAATAAAAGATCTCACACTTTTCAAGGTGATAAAATTTCAAAACAACCACGATGCTTAGTTGATGCAAGGAAATCTGATCAGAAGCATGCTACATCAAAATTTATAAGTGAGAAAATTTAGAACATATTCGGGATAAAAAGATTTATCTTACACCATCCTTTGTAGAAAGTGAAACGAAAAAAAAATTAGAATTGGCATTGGACATCACAAGGCATGGCGCGCTATACAAAAAACTATTGCTTATATAAGAGAAACACCAGAAGAGAATTACCAGACTCTTCCTTCATACCTACACATGATGTGCATAGAAACTCAGGGATGTACACTAGTATAAAACGAGATCACCATAATCAGTATGTTACACTCCGTGTTTTCGTACGTGAGAGTACGTCGTAAGTCAATTGATGTAAGCTCATAAATGAGATTGTCATTGAAAGTACATAAACTACGTTAATCATGTTATCTTAGAGGTTAAAAATCTTCAATATCATGGGTAACAAGTACCAAAGGTTTTAAAGTCTTAGAAGCTAAACAAATTGAAGAAAATAAGTTTCGTCAAATGTCGACAAGTTGGGAATGTTATAACATGTACTTTTGGGGTGATACTAAGTTTCTTAACAAGATAAAGAGGTTATGCTATGAGTAATTTTACACTTATGATAGTCGTGTGTTACGTTTTGAAGTCAAGTGAGTTGTGGAACAAAAGTTGGCAAAGGTCATCACCAGTGACAATCATAAATATGCTGAAAATTAGTTCAAATGTGGCAGAGCTTTTCTCCTAATATAATTTGAATTACAGGATGATCCACATATAATATTGAATATATATGAGCCTAGTTTCTAATTCATTAAACCGTTTGTCAATACGCCATCGGAGTAGAGAGATATTTGCAGTTTTGCGAGAATGCGCAGACTGCATAGGTGACAAGTAGGTGTGTCATTGAAGCTTTTTGAGAAATACATTTCGTTTGTTATATGAGGTCTTTTTGGTGACATATTATATACAAAATTGAAGGTATTGGAATGTAGTTTCTCACTCTCTTAACCGTTCATTCATACAACATACAGATAAAAAGATATAAGCGTCGGAAGAAGGGCCAATACTAGGGTGCCAAGCTAGCACCTTTTTGACTTTTCAAAAGTTGATATATATAGGTTTCAAATCGTTTTTCTCTTCCTTTTTAATATAAAACGACCAGAAAACCACCATAAAATTACCCTTAATCTCTCTACAAGGGTTTCAAAGAAAATTAACATCCCAGGTACGAAATCAAGAAACGATAACATTAGAACGATCCCTACGACGCAAGTATCGCTATATCACCTTTTTTTTCTTTGTAGTTTGAGTTTTGGAAGGTACTTAATAGTTAAGAAAATTCCTAATTTCTGTATTTAAGCTTTAAATATCAAGGAAGGTTGATAAATTCTTTTCCTAATAGTTAGAACTCACGGGACGGTGATCGGAAGCCTTGAGTTCAATTTATTTCACTTTTAATGGACTATTTTGTAGTCTACTAGTGTTGGCCTATTTTGCAGTTGATTTATGGAGTTTGAAAGGATAAAGGGTGTGGAGTAACACCACATGTGGTAGGGTAGTTGTAAAGACCCGTAAAATTTCATGTCTAAAAATGATGCCCGAGTAGTTTCCCATGTTGTTATAACTGTAGAAATTCTTAAAAACGGACCTTTTTGAAGCAAAAAGTACCCCCGGGACTTAAAAGATATAATTTCCCAAAAATGCGCGGATCTACGATCCACTATGCGATTACAGATCAGGTATGCGGACCACATAGTGGTCGCATACCTGGACAACCTACTGTCCAATTTGAGGACAACTATGCGGCCCAAGATGCGATCGCATTTTGAGAATGCGGGCCGCATAGTTGTCGCATTCTTGCAATTTAATTTTTGCGGAGGAGGTTATGGGACGCACTATGCGATTGCGTAACAGGTATGCAGATCGCATAGTGGTCGCATACCTGGGCAGCCTGTTTTCCTTTTTGGCTCAGCTGAGGGACATTTATGCGACGGAAATGCGGACCGCATAGCAGGAATGTGATCGCATTCCTGACCGCATTTCCTGTGTCGGGGCTCCTAATTTCTAATTTTAAAACCCGACCCCTAGTTTAATAAAACACCCCTCCCTTCATTTTAACACCTATCTGACTAAAATAGAGAGAAGGGAGAGTGGGTTTAGTGAGAGAAAGTCTTCTTCTTCATCAAATTGGTCCATCATCTCTACTCAGGCCTGAAAGTTTATCGAGTAGTCGTCATCTTCTTCACTATAAGAGGTAAGTCTTCACCCTATTTCCCAAAACTCTCAGATTTTTGTTAAGAATGAAACACACATAGGTTGGTTCTTGAGAATGAAAGTTGAGACCTTGGATGCATGTGAATAATCTTCCATAACCTAGTAAAGGGAAGCAAGTAGAGTAATCTTTCACTAAAAAAGGTTTAGTTAATCTAAGGGATCACATGGTGTTTGATAAAATACTCAAATGAATTCAAGATTCCTAATTCTAAGGTAAATGTGTCGCATTGTGAACAAGATTGACGGTGCTAGACGGTTCGGTGAATTGTGATAGAAATTAAAGGGAATTCCAATTCGAGGTATGTATGGCTAACTCTAATCTTTGTGGAGTCGCCTTGTTGGTGTCTGAGCATTCAGTATGAATTCCTGGCTTATGCATATGTGAATTGGTTGTTCTAATGTGTAGAGACGTAAGATTCTATTCTCTAATTGTCCTAGTTGATTGTTATGCCACCATGCTGTATGAGATTGTGAAAGGTGATTTCATTGTGATTACTCTATCATGTGCAAGGTTCGTTAAATGCTTGAATATGTTGGTTTGAAAGAATGATAACAAACCCAAATGTGTAGCAAGTGATGTGTCTAAGTGCTAAGGGCTGTGTAGCAAGTGATGAAAAGGAGTTGTGGATTGATTTAATTGAACTAAATGACTATGACAATATCATATATGAATCATTGTTTGGCAAGGATTATTGTGGCTTTGATTTCATACGGATTGTTTGTTGTAATGAATTTATATTCTTGTTGATGAAAATCCTTGTGATTGAATTGTGGGCTGTTATTATTGCTATGAAATGTGATTGTACGGTGGGATCGGGTTGCGCGCTGCAACAAGAAGAAATAAGGGTGAATTGTTGAGAAGGAATAAGGGTGGAATATGATTGTGTTGGAATAAGAATCTGTGATAATCTCATCTGGGATTCTCTATATCTCTGTGCAATAACTGTTTGGTTTCGTTGACTGTGCATTGCTTGATTTTACTTAGAGTGAAGTTTGTTTATACATAATAGTACTATTCAATGGTACTAACGTCTATTTTGCCGGGGGTGCTACATCTTTTATATGGATGTAGGTGGTTGTATAGCAGGTAGCTCCGTCCGCCGTTAGTGGTGCCTTCTCTTCATCTCTTCAGCAGTTTTTGTGAGCCCCATTTCCTCTCGGGTCCGTGTGTGGACTATATCACTCTCTTTTGCTTATGTTGTAAAAGGTATAGCTGGAGCCTTGTTGCCGACAGGTTTATGTAAATCTCCTAGTACTCTTAGAGGCTCCTTAGACACTGTGTGGGTTGTATACATGTATTTTGGGCAGTAGATGTGTTCGGTCAAAATCGTGGTCCGTATTAGAAAAGTTGTATATATTATATACATTTTTGGATTATCAAATGTTGAAGGTTACAAGAGGAAATAAACGTATATTATAAATCGTACTTTGAACTTAAATTGGCTAATAAATATGGAACAATGTATATTATAGACACGGGGCAACGCGTTGGGTAGGAAAGGCAAACCAGGTCCGCTTGACCGGGATCATTCGGTTAGGCGCGGGTATCGTCCTTTTGTTTTGGGGCGTGATAAACTTGGTATCAGAGCCTAAGGTTTTAAAAGTGTCATAGGATGTCTCGGAGCCGTGTCTAGTAGAGCCCTTCTTATCGGTGTGTTGTCGACCACATCTATAATTAGGGGGCTGCATGGACATTTAGGAAAGTACCCATTTATTGCTATCCTATATCGTGCGATGTGGTGAAAGGTGAGGTTGTCTATCTCTAACTCGTGCGATGTTCCAATTTTCAGTAAATGGCACCCAAGAAGAGAGTTCGACTCGGCCTAGAGGCCAATGCCACCCCAAGTGTGGCCATAAATTCCTTATCTGATGGTGCGGGTGAGAGTGATTCCTCGACCATGAATCAGCCTGACTCCTCCGTTCTTGGCCAGACTATTCCAGTTCCTACTCCAGCGGAGGGTGCTACGATCCCTCCCGCTGATATTACTGATCCTCCTACAGCCCCAGCTTCGGGTCCCGATATTTCTGATGGGGACATCAGGGGAGCTATTCAGATGTTGACTCAGCTAGTGGCCTCCCAGGCCCAAAGATCACATGTTGCCCCTGCGCCCTCTAGCAAGCAAGGAGATTCTTCAGGTTCCAGGGTCAACCAGTTTCTGCGGTTAGCCCCTCGAGAGTTCACAGGCACCGACCCAGAGGCCGATCCACAGGATTTTATAGATGAAATGTATAAGACTCTCCGGGTTATGAGGGATACTGAGACAGAGGGAGTTGAATTAGATTCCTATCGTCTAAATGGAGCGGTATATTTATGGTTTGAAGTCTGGGAGAGTTCCCGTGGAGAGGGGAGCCCTCCAACAAGGTGGGATGAGTTTGTAGATGAATTTATGGATAATTTCTTGCCTGCCGAAACTAGGGCAGCCCGTGCTGCAGAGTTTGAAGTCCTTAAGCAGGGAAACATGAGTGTGTGGGAGTATCATATGGAGTTCATGTGCTTGTCCAAGTATGCTATCCACATGATGCCGACTATGGAGGCAAGGGTTCGTCGGTTTGTTCAGGGCCTTGGTCCCTTGGTTATCAATGAGGCCGCTATATCTGCTTTGCACTCAAATATGAACTATGGGAAGATTGTGGGATTCGCCCAGGCTACGGAGGCTCAAAAATTGAAGATAAGAATGGAGAGAGAGTAGTAGTAGGGCCCGATCAGCGGGCGAACCTGGGAATTCAGTTGGAGGTGTGAGATCAGACCTTGGGAGAGGGTCATCAGGTCCATCTCAGTCCTATGCTTAGTCCTCAACTAGTGCTCCGCCATCAGGGAACAATTATCAGCAGGGAGGTTGCTTTGGACCAGGTGCAGATAGTAGGAGGTTCCATCAGTCGGTTCGTTCAGGTGGGAGGTTCCAACAGCAGTGGAGGGCCCCATGCCCTAAGTGTGGGAGGTTTCATTTTGAGCCTTGTTACTTGGATATCCTGGTATGCTATAGATGCGAAGTGATGGGCCATGTTCAGCGAGACTGTCGTGCACCCAGTCAGGTCACAGGTAGGGGTACTGCTCAGCCATCCAGTTTGTCAGCCGCTACATCTTCAGCACGCCCTCCAGCACCAGCAGGGCACGGTGCAACTAGGGGTAGAGCATAGGGTCAAGGGGAACCCAGTCGATTCAATACTTTGAGTGGTCGCCAGAGTGCTGAGGCTTCTCTAGATGTTGTCACAGGTATTTTGACTGTTCAAACACATGATGTTTATGCTCTTATTGATCCCGGATCTTCATTGTCATATGCTACTCCATTTATTGCTTCGAGTTTTGGGATAGAACTCGAACAACTTCATGAGCCGTTCTCAGTGTCGACTCCGGTTGGTGATTCTATTACGGCCGCGCGAGTCTATAGGAATTGTGTTGTCACGGTGTGTGGTCGGGATACCACGACCGATATTATTGAGTTAGAAATGGTATATGTTGATGTAATTATGGGTATGGATTGGCTCTACTCGTGCTTTGCTAAACTCGACTGCCGAACCAGAATTATGAGGATTGAGTTTCCTAATGAACCCGTTATTGAATGGAAAGGGAATGATGTTGTGCTGAGCGGTAGGTTTATTTCCTGTCTTAAGGCCTCCAAGATGATCAGGAAGGGTGCATCTATCATTTGGACCGGGTTGCGGACACCACTTCAGAGGTGCCTGCTCCTGAGTCCGTGCTAGTTGTGAATGAATTTCTTGAGGTATTTCCGGATGAGCTTCCTGGAATTCCACTAGATAGAGAGATCGATTTCGGGATTGATGTATTGCCAGATACACATCCAATATCTATTCCACCTTACAGGATGGTGCCAGCAGAATTGAGAGAGTTAAAAGAACAATTGAAAGATCTATTAGAAAAGGGTTTCATTCGGCTAGGCGTGTCGCCTTGGGGTGCACCGGTTCTTTTTGTCAGAAAGACGGTGTAAGGACCCATAAAATTTCTTGTTTAAGATAATGCCCGAATAAGTCCCCGAGTTGTTATAACTGTAGAAATTCTTAAAACGGACCTTATTTGTGTAAAAGTACCTCGGAATTTGAACGAATAAAATTTCCAGAAATTGGGTGTTATGCGACGCACTATGCGATCACATAACGTGTATGTGGACCGCATAGTGGTCGCATACATGGGAAGAATCACTGCCCAATTTGAGGACAACTATGCGGTCCATTATGCGATCGCATTTCGATTCTGCGGACCGCATAGTTGTCGCATTCTTTCCCATTGGGTTTGGTGAGGGAGGTTATGTGACACACTATGCGATCACATAACGTGTATGCGGACCGCATAGTGGTCGCATACCTGCACAATGTGTTTTTAAAGTTGACCCATCTAGAGGGCCATTCTACGACCGGTCTGCGGACCACATGTCAAGAATGCGATCGCATTCCTGATCGCATTCCTGTGCCGAGCTCCTAATTTTTCTAATTTTAAAACCCGACCCCCAGTTCATTAAAAGACCCCACCCCTTCATTTTAACAAGTTTTCTGAACAAAATAGAGAGAAGGAAAGGAGAGTTCTTGAGAGAGAAAGTGGTTCTTCCACCAAAGTGATTTTCAAACTCCCTCAGGCCTGGTATTTCGAGTAATCTCCTTCTTCCCCATTCTAGCAGGTAAGGGTTCCCAACCCTTTTTCCATTAATTTTCTGATTTTAAACAAAGGGAGGATTAGCATGGATTGATTCTTGAAAATATTAACTAAGACTTTGCATGCATTTTTTAATAATGGAGTTAATCTAGTAGGAGGGAGTGGTTTGGGGTAAATTTCACAAAGATAGGGTTGGTAATCTAATGGGGTCACATAGTGTTTAGCAAAATACTTAAGAGAGTCCGAATTGCATGCATGCCTTCAAATTCTAAGTTGAATATGTTTA
>ML250259.1:0-15614 GCA_005239495.1 Nicotiana undulata | reverse complement strand
TGCACGAGGGGACATTCTGTGCGGAGTGTTATTATATATGCACGAGGGGACATTCCGTGCCGACTGACAGTGAGGTTATGCACGAGGGGACATGCCGTGCCTTTCCTGTTCATTATATGTTTGAGAAGTTATACTGCTGCCTTGCCTTTACGTTTCATTTATTACCTTGTACTGCTGTGTTAGCATACTGTTACCCTATCTCCCCAGCCTGTTCTCCCCGTATCTGTCTTACTTGCTATCTCTGTTTCCATTTTTCCTGTTATTATATAAAATTGCACAGGTACATATGTAGTGTTGGTCTTAGCCTCGTCACTACTTCGCCGAGGTTAGGCTCGACACTTACTCAGTACATGGGGTCGGTTGTACTGATGCTACACCTGCACTTCTTTATGTTGTGCAGACTACGTAGCCGGACCCGGAGATCACTGACGATCGGAGCATCTCATTCAGTCACACAGGAGACTCGAGGTAGACCCGCAGACGTTCGTGGGCCTTGACGTCTTAACGTCTCCTTCTACTTTCCACTTTCAGCTCTGTCTTACCATGTATTTCAAAGACAGTCTTATGTATTTATTTCAGACCTTTTGTTTGTAGTAATCTCTTAGATAGTCCGTGAGTATGTGACACCAGTTCTGGGATTGTTTATGGGTTTCATTTCGAAAGTGCTGTGTTGTATTTTAGTTATCTTGTTCGTATTAGTTGTTAATGAGTTTTATTCAGTTCAAACGTTGGCTTGTCAGTTGGTTCAACGTTAGACGCAGTCATGGCCCGAAGGTGGGATTTTGGGGCGTGACAGATTTATGGATTATACTCGTGTATTGTGTCAAGGTCTGTCTCCTCTCGTTTTTATTTTCCTTCACTTGACTATAGACTTTGTCATTATACCATATTTTGATTTACCGTTATCACTCATTTATCACATCTTACTCATAATGTTTCATTTACTCTCTTCTTATTCTCCTGCTAATATTTCTATCTATCACATTATTATACAAACTTCAACAAAACGTTCTTTCACTTTTAGCTCCATGTGCTTCATCTCATTGGCTCTTGGGGATGCCTAACATTCTCCTTTTTATTTGTTACTAGGGGCTGAAGTCATACTATGGAAAATATTTATCCCTTTAGGATTCCACTGTATATCTTCTGAAATTTCTCAACATTATAGTATTCATATCTGACTGTTCTATTAAAGTGTGCACCATCTGGATGTATCGCAAGAAGATCTATTACAATGTTTGCACTATCCTTTGGAAATATTAGCCAATAATAATAATCCCCATTTTTGGGTTACTTTAACCTTAATTGACTCCTGATATCCCGTCCTTCTCTTAAGTATATATGTTGGCTCCCATGGAGCATAATTGATACGGGTGTGGCCAATTTTACATACCTCTGTTACAATTGAAGGTAATTCAAAATGCTTATACTTCTCTGCGTGAATCATAAATACTGACAATCTTCATTAATTGGGCGCCTCGTACCCTGCTTCATCTTGCTTCTTTTACTTGTTGAAACTTGTATCTATCTTCTTAATCTCTCATTGTCTTTCACCATAGGGGTGGATATATTTTATTTTCCTTAGGGCTCCTTATCAAGAGGCTTACCCGTCTTAGTACACACATGATCTACTAAAGACCTTATATTTACTCATCATAAGCATCATGCAAAATCGAGATCCTCTGACTCAACTCATTCACGGCCACATCCAACCTCTTACCAACTGTCTTTCTAGATGTAGGCATCGTTGTATTATAAATAAGATAGAATTGAGGAAATTGAGTTCTTACGACTGAGCTCTACCACACGATCTAGAGTAAGAAGAAAAAGTAAAAATCCTAAATGCCCTGTAGACTCTTGCTTATAAGTGTGGTGCACAACACACCCATAAACAAGTCTCTAGTAGACACGGCTCATAGAAAACCCCTGGGACAAACCTGCTCTGATACCAAATTTGTCACGACCCAAACTAGAGGATCATGACTAGCACCCGGGCCATACTTGCGAGCACCAACATACATTTTATCTAACCTTCTTATTATATATAAGGGCCGACGCGATCAATAGAAGTTGTAGATATGGATCGTGAACATACATCACATAGGATGACAAGATTGCTAAGAAACTACATAAAAGGTACGAGCGACAACGCTGCCATGAAAGAGTATACAACAAAAATTAGCCAACAAAGCATACAAAACTATAAATGAGTACACCTTTCTATGAGCCTCTAAATGAGCATAAGTAATGCTACATAGCCGGAACAGGGCCCCGACATACCCATAATATCTATAACAAAAATGCATACAATGACCACGGCAAGTCCGGAGAAGGGATCTTGCCTATAACCGCTGAACTGGAAATCCTATTGTTATGGGGAACTACATCTTCCTGTCTATCAGGACCTGAAGCACGACATGCAGCGTCCACACAAGTCAAAACAATCACCAAATAGACCAAACAACATCAATAATAATCATATTGACCCTCCCAAAATAGTCCACACACAACCTAATCACTTCATACATAAGACGACCACCGTAGTCGTGTCAAACGACACGCAAATGTTACAACGAACAACCAGCCCACAAACCTACATATATATGGTGTTTCTACACACCCTTCCTCATCCAAAACTCTAAAAAACAGTAGTAAAACATGCAGCCCAACAACAACACAAAACAGTCCGCTACAAGTCAAATAACTCGAACTCACCGCTTCCGATCATCGTCCGGTGAGTTCTAACTATTAGGAAACACATTTATCAACATTACTTGATATTTAAACACTTAAATACAGATATTATAAGTTTCTTAACTATGAAGTAACTTCCAAAACTCTAACTACAAAGAAAAAGGAGAGGCGGTATAATGACACTTACGTCGTAGGGATCGTTGTGATGTTATTGCTTCTCGATTTCATGCCCGGGATAATAATCTTCTTTGAATCCCTAGAAGAGAGCTTAGGGATATGTTTATGGGTGTTCTCTGGTCTTTTTATGCTGAAAAAAGAATAGAAAGTCGACCTAAGACTTATATATATCAAGTTTGGAAAAGTCAAAGAGGTGCAAGCTTGGTACTCTAGGATTGGTCCATTTTCCGACGCTTATATATTTTTATCCCGATGTCGTATGAATGAACGGTTAAGAGAGTTGCAAACTACATTCCAAGACCTTAAATTTAGTATATAATACGTCCCAATAAGACCTTATATAACAAATGAAATGTATTTCTCAAAAAGCTCTAGTGATCCACCTACTTGTCACTTATGATGTCTGCGCAGTCTCGCGAAACAGCAAATATCTCTCTACTCCTATGTCGTATCAATGAACGGTTTAATGAGTTGGAAAATAGGATCGTAGATCTTCAATTTTTTTAGTATATCATCCAATAATTCCAAGTATATTGGGAGAAAAGCACAGTTACATTTGACCTAATGTTAAGCACATTATGAGTGTAACTTGTGAAGACCTTTGCCAACTTTTGTTCCACAGCTTTCCTGACTTCAAAACGTAGAACACAACTATCATATGATAAAAATAACTCATAGAATAACCTCCACATCATGTAACGAACCATAGTCTCACCCTAAAGTACATGTTATAACATTCCAAACTCGTCGACTTTTGACGAAACTTATTTTCTTCAATTGGTTTAGCTTCTAAGATTTCCAACCCTCTTGGTACTCGTTATTCATGATCATAAATATTTGTAACCTACAAGGTAACATGATTAACTTACTTTATGTACTTTCAATGATGATCTCATTTCAGATCTTACATCAATTGACTTACGACGTATTGTCACGTACGAAAACATGGGGTGTAACACTTGCGTTGTGAATGGGAACAACTTAATAAAGGACGAGATCGAATCCGTCCTCTTAAAACAGTTTGGCGAAACAGAATCAAAAGGGTCCATGATGTGGTACCACAACCTTACCCCTAATTCGATTGACTCATTTGCTATGCTGGAAGACTCCTTCATAAAGGCTCATACCGGAGCCATCAAAATTGCAACTAGGAAGTTCGACGTCTTAAAAATCAAGCGGGAATTCGTGTCTCGCTTCCAAATAGAGCGAATGGAATTACCGTCGATCTCCGATGATTGGGCGGTACAGGCCTTCACCCAAGGCTTGAATGAACGGAGTTCGATAACTTCGAAACAGTTGAAGCAAAACTTGGTTGAATATTCCGCCGTCACCTGGGCGGATATCCACAACTGGTACCAGTCGAAGATTAGGGTCGAGGATGACAAACTAGGAGCCCCCTCGTGCTCAGTATACCCCATCAGGCTCCTGGAAAAGGAACCAATACCAAACAAGGAAAGATACCAACCGTACGCTGAAGATCAAAGAAATGCCCCCAGACGTAATATACCCCGCAATGACCAAAGGGTAGACCGAGGCCATATCCCTCTAGGACTCGTAAGCCGAGTCGATTTCGACCGATACACAGGACCGGTGGAGGTGTCTCGGTTATCAGAGTACAACTTCAACGTCGATGTTTCAGTCATCGTGTCGGCTATCAGTAAAATCAAGGACACCAGGTGGAGGAAGCACGTATTGTCAGATCCATCACAAAGGAACCACAACTTGATGTGTGAATTCCACAACACACACTGTCATAGGACCGAAGATTGCAGACAGCTCCGAGAAGAAGTAGCCCGGTTAATAAATAAAGGCCATCTACGAGAGCTAAAACTCAAATTCAGGAAAGAGAAATGAATAGGAAGAATGAGATAGGGGAACCGCAACACGTCATCCACATGATTATGGGAAGGATCGACGTCCCGCAGGAACCTGTCGTTAGACAAACGAAGATATACATCACTAGAGAAAAGCAAACTCGAGGGTACATACCCGAATACGCCCTCACATTCAGTGACGATGACATCGAGACCTTGTCTCAGCCTCACAACAACGCTCTGGTAATCTCTTTTCTTGTGAATACATTTCAAATTACACATGTACTTGTGGATCCAGGTAGCTCTGCCAACATAATCACGTCAAGGGTAGTAGAGCAACTCAGACTACTCGAACAGATCTGCCTGCCTCTCGAGTTCTGAACGAATTCAATATGGCAAGCGAAACAAGAAAAGGCCGGCATGATCCAAAACACCAAGTTTCATGTCATTGATGGAGACATGAGATACAAAGCCTTTCTCGGAAGGCCGTGGATACACTGTATGAGAGCAGTACCGTCAATCCTTCATCAAATGATGAAATTTCCATCAAAAGAAGGAATAAAAATGGTATATGGGGAGCAACACGCCGCAAAAGAGATGTTCGAGGTACACGACATAATACCAACAATGATGCCTTCCACGTCGAAGGAACCAAAAGATAAGCAAACGGCCAAATAGCGGTAACAAGCTGCAACCCCGGCCACATCCGAGTTCGTGAGTAAAGGACCGTACCGCGTCCTTAGAGCAGGCAGGTGAAGATAACGCTTCATCGAGGATGAAACGCCATTGCTTCCAAGGTATGACTATCCCCCTTATTTATTCTCATTTCGTACTAACTTATATGCAGATGTCTGGCAAAGGGAATCGAAGTACCTTTCAGTTCAAAGACCTTATGTTTTAAAGCATGTGTTGCACTCTTTTCCTTCCAGAGAGAGAGAGACAAGGACAAACAAAAAAAGGTATCGACCGTATATAAAAAATAGGAGAAATATTCTTAGGCGCAATATACCTCAGAGTGATCGAAGGATGGATAGAGGCCAGAATCCTCGGGGACTCATGAACAAAGTCAGGCTCTACAGGCACGCAGGGCCGTTAGAGGCACCTCGAATATCTGAGTACAAATTAAACATTGATGTTTCAGACATCGTATCGGCCATAGGTAAGGTCAAAGATACCGGATGGCCGAAACCCATACTATCAGATCCCTCACAGAGGAATCCTAACCTAGTATGCGAGTATCACAACACTCACGGTTATAGGACCGAAGATTGCAGACAACTCAGTGCCGCGCCCCCTTTTTCTATCGCACGGGTTAGGTACGGAGAGATCGGGTTTTATGACATTCTGGACAACTCCTTAAAGGAAAGGTTTAAGGAAGAGTCGACACCTAACGATTTTTATGGTGCGTTAGGGAACCTAGAGTTGATAACTCATAAACTAGTTTGCATTACCAGAGATTGGGTAAGGGCTTGAAATTAACCCAAGGGGAAGGTGTTAGGCACCCCTCAAGATCCACAATTGTGGGTCCAACCAAGAAATTTTGTGAATTTGGACGATGAACAAGTAGCAAGCAAGGTTCATACAAGAGGGGAATTCACACAAGTATGAAAATCTTTAATGGTTTTGGAAAAAAAATTAGAATAAACATTTGAAAAGAACTGTCCCAGGTTTAAAGTAATACGGATCACATCAATGCAATACCCGGTATGTCACGCCTCGAAGAGGGGCTACACGTGGTATTAGCGCACCGGTAATCATATCCGCATTCTACCCTTCCAACCCCGTAAAGGTTATTTAAAGTGCGTGTGTTGGTTACAAATACTTATCGTGTGTGTCACGACCCAAATGCTAATTCAGGTCGCGATGGCGCCCAACAGCGGGGTTAGGCAAGCTGATATAACTTTCACTAAGTGATACCTTTCCCATTCGATCAAACAAGTCGATAATTACCAGTTTAAAACAACTAACATGATACTATCCTTGAGTGAAGGAAAAATCATAGTAAATACAAGGTTGAAGTAAGACATATACATAGTTATACAACCCAAAACCCATAATATATACCGCGTGTGTGCTAGGAACTAGTGTCACGAGTGTCACGAGCAACTACTGAATATACAATGACTACAACATATACAGGGTCTCAGTCTGAATGAAATAGACAGAGAGCATAACAAGAGAAACTCTAGGGAGCTGCTAGGAAGTCGCCAGGAAAGCAGCTCACCGTGAAGTATGACCACGCTATCAATATCTAGCACCGACCTAAAAATCAGATGGACCAGCCTCCAGACCTGTACAGTCAAGTACAAAAAAGGAAAGAAAGTGCAGCATGAGTACATATATATAAATATGTACCCAGTGAGTATCCCGTCTAAACTCGAAGAAGTAGTGACGAGAGGTCGACTAGATACTCACTAAGGTCCAGCAACATAATATAGAACGAGATAAGGCTAAAGCAATAGGCATGCGAAACAGTAAACAACAAGTATATGAACACATAATGTAACACAAGTAAGAGCACCAAGTACCAATTCCTTTTTATTCAACAATACCTGACCAATACTGACATATGTGAACCAGACTCAAGTGTACATATACCGACACGGATAAGACAACCGGCCCGAGTCATAGGGTAGGTCATAAAGACTGAGGTCATAATCTCCCCACGATCGCGAATCATACCTGCGACTCGTGTGCTGACTCGATAATAGTAATAAGCTCCCCACGATCGCGAATCATACCTGCGACTCGTGTGCTGACTCGATAATAGTAATAAGCTCCCCACGATCGCGAGTCATACCTGCGACTCGTGTGCTGATTCGATAATAATAAGCTCTCCACGATCGCGCATCATACCTGTGACTCGTGTGCTGACTCGATAATAGTAATAAGCTCCCCACGATCGCGAATCATACCTGCGACTCGTGTGCTGACTCGATAATAATAGTATTTACATATAGGTACCTATGGGTACCGGCTCGACCGTGAACTCAACAAGACTGTGTCAATATCATATCACTGATAGCCAGTTAGGATTTACATCATCATATTCTTACCTCTCCCATGTAATTTCAACAATATACACAATTTATATTGCACACAATGGTTCAAATAAGGCACGAAATGGCATGCTCGTGGGTCCTACGGCTACCCGACATAGCAATATAGTCGCCACGTACGGACCCTCGTCACTTGGTACGTACGCGGCCCCCTCAACATGTACACATAGCAAACAAGGAACCTAAGGGACATTTCCCCCTTACAAGTTTGGAAAGGAGACTCACCTCGTCGTAGCACTCCTCGGACCAAAGACCGGATTAAGAATGCGCCCAAAGCTCCGAAACTACCCTCGACGACTCACAACTAGCCAAACATAGCATAATTGAATCAATTTAGGTTTCAAGAAGAAGAATTAACAGAAAATCCTAAATTTAAGCATTCTTAACCATTTCAAGAATTTCGACCCCATGCCCACACGTTTGGATTTCGAAAATTCTTGAAGGAATAACCTACCGAAATCTAAGGATCGAAGTTATGTGATTTATACAATGATTCATATCCTCAAATGAATAATTCACCAATTTATTCAAAGCCCTATAATTTCTTTCCAAATTTTATGATTTTCGTTTCTTTTAGGAATTAAACCCGTTAAATTTCATGCATAATTGTGAAAAATAGGAGAGAATTGCTTACCTCTACAGTGGGTGGTTGTGGGAAATGTTCTTCAACCTTGGTTGCTCTCTAATGGAGGTAAAAGATGACTAATGAGGAAGACAACGCGTAATTGAGCATTTAAATTCTGCCCCGGCATCAGGCCTGCGATCGCGGAGAACAAATGCCCCTGCCCTTCGAGAAGCACTATGCGATCGCATAGATGGGGCCTGGGATCGCGGAGGGAGGAGAGGTAGGCTTATGCGATCACAGGAGTGAGGTTTGGGACCGTAGAGAGGAACAAGCAGTAGGGGGGTAGGTGTCTTATGCGATCGCAGGAGTGAGTCTGCGACCGCAGAGGGTTGGGGAGGGGACCATAGGCGATCGCGGAGAAATGCCTGCGATCACAGAGAAAATTGGATGGCCCAGCATAAATACTTCTCTGCGATCACATCCCTGCTTTTGCGATCGAAGAGAAGGAAACCAGATAGAAAATTTATGGTTTTTCTAACTTAGCTTCCGGGGGTCCAAAACACCCTTGAGCCCCCCGGGACCCCGTCCAAAAGCACCGGCAAGTCTGTATTCATGATACGGACTCGCTCGAACTTCGGAATCATGAAAAACAACAACGGAACTCAAAATTCAACCCCAAAACCAAATTAATCAAACTTAAGAACTTTGAAATTCTAGAATTCATTACATTGCGCCGAACGAGTCTATACTACTCAGAATGACCCCAAATTTTGCAGACAAGTCATAAATGACTATAAGGAACTATTATCGGTCCCGGAATTCCGTTCGGACCTCGATAGCATAAAGTCCCGTTTCAAGCCAAATTCCAAACTTAAGGAAATCCTAATTTCCATTCCGGGCGCTGAAATGCTCCCGGGTCATCAAAAACTCGAGTCGAACATACGCCCAAGTCCGAAATCATCATACGGAGCTACTGGAGCTGTCAGAACTCGATTCCGAGGTCGTTTGCTCAAAATGTTGACCAAAGTCAAACTTGGCAAAATAGGCCAACCTTAAGGAACCAAGTGTTCCTAAACAACTCAAATCATTTCCAAATCTCGAACCACTCGCTCCCGCAATTCATAAGGCACGAGTAGACGCTGCAGAAGGTTTCATTTAAGGGAACGGGATCCTAACNCGCAAAACGACTGGTCGGGTCGTTACATCCCCCCCCCCCCCTCTTAAACAAACGTTCATCCTCGAACGGGACTGGAATCGTACCTAGAGTGCTGAATAGTTGTGGACATCTGCTCCACATGTCCGGCTAAGACTCCCAAGTCTCCTCCTCAACTGGTTGGCCCCTCCATTGGATCTTAACCGCAGAAACTGTTTTAGACCTCAACTGGCGGTCCTGCCTATCAACAATAGCCACTGGCTCCTCCTCGTAGCCCAACTTCTCATCTAACTGGATGGTGCTGTAATCAACCACGTGCGAGAAGTCGGCGTGATACCTGAAGCATGGATACGTGAAATACTGGGTGAACTCCTGATAAGGCTGGAGGCAAAGCAAGCTCATAAGCAACCTCTCCAACTCGCTTCAACACCTCGAAAAGACCTATAAACCTGGGGCTCAGCTTGCCCTTCTTCCCGAATCTCATAATGCCTTTCATCGGCGAAACCTTCAACATAACCTTATCTCCTTCCATGAATGCTACATCACGTGCCCGCTGATATGCGTAGCTCTTCTGCCTAGACTGAGTTGTGTGGAGCCTCTCCTGAATAATCCTCACTTTCTCTAAAGCATCTCTCACCAGATCTGTACCGTATAACTTGGCCTCGCCAGGCTCAAACCACCCGATCAGAGAACGGCATCGCCGATCGTATAGAGCCTCAAATAGAGCCATCTCGATTCTGGACTGATAGCTATTATTGTACAAATAACTTCCGCCAGAGGCAAGAACTGGTCCCACCGACCTCCAAAATCAATCACACAGGCCCTGAGCATATCCTCCAATATCTGAACCGTACGCTCCGACTAGCCATCAGTCTAAGGATGAAATGCTTAACTGAGGTCTATTTGAGTGCCCATCTCACTATGCAAAGCTCTCCAAAAGTGCGAGGTGAACTGAGGACCTCGGTCCGAAATGATAGACACCGGTACACCATGCAACCAGACTATATCTCGAAGGTAAATCTGAGCCAGCCTCTCCGAAGTATAAGTAGTAGCCACAGGAATGAAATGCGCTGATTTGGTTAGTCTATCCACAATGACCCAAACCGCGTCAACCTTCCGCAATGTCCGAGGCAACCCAACCACGAAGTCCATGGTGATGCGCTCCCATTTCCACTCAGGAATGGGCATTTGCTGGAACAAGCCTCTTGGCCTCTGGTGCTCGTACTTGACCTGCTGACAATTAAGGCACTGAGCTACATACTGCACAATATCCTTCTTCATCCGCCTCCACCAGTAATGCTGCCTCATATCACAGTACATCTTCGTCGCCCCTAGATGAATAGAATACCTCGAACTGTGCGCCTCTGCTAGAATCCTCTCCCTCAGGCTGTCAACATCAGGAACACAAAGTCGGCCCTAGAGTCTCAAAACACCATCCTCGCCTAAGGTAACATCCTTGGCCTTACCCTGGACTACGGTATCTCGAAGATGTGCCAAACACGGGTCATCAAACTGTCGAGCCTTGATCTCCCCCAATAACGAAGACTAAGAAACCACATGAGCTAGAACTCGACGAGGCTCAGAAAGATCCAGTATCACCAGGCGATTGGCCAAGGACTGAATGTCCAAGGCTAGAGGTCTCTCCTCCGCAACAATGTAAGCTAAACTGCTCATACTCGCTGCTCTCCTGCTCAAAGCATCAGCCACTACATTCGCCTTGCCCGGGTGGTACAAAATAGTAAGATCATAGTCTTTTAACAACTCAAGCCATCTTCGCTGCCTCAAATTAAGGTCCTTCTACTTAAATAAATGCTGTAAGCTACGATGGTCAGTGTATACCTCACAAGACACGCCATATAAGTAGTGTCGCCAAATCTTCAAAGCATGAACAATCGCCGCTTACTCCAAATCGTGCACAGGGTAATTCTTTTCATGAACCTTCAGCTGTCGCGAAGCGTAAGCAATAACTCTTCCATCCTGCATCAACACACATCCTAACCCAACACGTGAAGAAACGCAATACACAGTATACATCCTTGACTCAGAAGGTAATGATAGAACTGGCGCTGAAGTCAATGCTGCCTTGAGCTTCTGAAAGCTCGCCTCATAATCGTCTGACCATCGAAACGGGGCATTCTTTTGAGTCAATCTGGTCAATAAGGCTGCAATAGAAGAAAACCCATCCACGAACAGACGGTAATAGCCTGCTAAACCTAGAAAACTCCTGATCTCTAAAGCTTAAGTGGTACGTGGCCAACTCTGAACTGCCTCAATCTTCTATGGATCAACCTTGATACCCTCTTCGGAAACCACGTGCCCGAAAAATGCCACAGAATCCAACCAGAACTCGCACTTGGAGAACTTAGTATATAGCCTCTTTTCTCGCAAGGTCTGAAGCACAACTCTCAATTGCTGCTCGTTCTCAACCAAGCTCCGTGAGTAGATCAATATGTCATTAATGAAAACAATAACGAAGGAGTCGATATACTGCTTGAATACCCTATTCACCAAGTCCATAAATGCTGCTGGGGCATTAGTCAAGCCAAAGGACATCACTAGAAACTCATAGTTGCCATATCTGGTGCGAAAAGCAGTCTTCGGAAAATTAGAAGCCCGAATCCTCAGCTGGTGATAACATGAACTCAAATCAATCTTAGAGAACACACGGGCACCCTTTAGCTGATCAAACAAATAATCAATGCGCGGCAGATGGTACTTGTTCTTGATGGTCACTTTATTCAACTGGCGGTAATCAATGCACATCCGCATGGACCCATCCTTCTTCTTCAAAAATAAGACTGGAGCACCCCATGGAGACACACATGGCCTGATGAATACCTTGGCCAATAACTCCTCAAGTTGCTCCTTCAACTCTTTTAGCTCCTTAGGAGCCATACGATACAAGGGAGTGGAAATAGGCTGAGTATCTGGAGCCAAATCAATACAGAAGTCTATATCTCGATCTGGAGGCATGCCTGGAATATCTGAAGGAAACACATCAGGAAACTCTCGAACAACTGGCACTGAATCAATGGTAAGAGACTCGGCGGTGGTGTCCCGCACATAAGCAAGGTAAGACAAACACCCTTTCTCGACCATGTGCCGAGCCTTCATAAAAGAAATGACCCTGCTGAAGGCACTAACTGAAGAACCCCTCCATTCTAACCTCGGCAATTCAGGCATGGCTAATGTAACTGTCTTGGCATGGCAATCCAATACAGCATGATAAAGAGATAATCAATCCATGCCCAAAATAACCTCGAAATCAACCATATCAAGCAATAACAGGTCGGCTCTGGTCTCAAGCCCACAGAAGGTAATCACACAAGACCGGTAGACCGGGTCTACCACTATAGAGTCTCCCACAGGAGTGGATACATACAAGGGAGAACCCAAAGACTCGCAAATAACATCCAAAGAATGGGCAAATAATGCTGAAATATATGAATATGTAGACTCTGGATCAAATAGCACTGAAGCCTCTCTACCACAGACTGAAATCATACCTGTAATCACAGCGTCTGAGGACACTGCGTCCGCCCTGGCCGGAATAGCATAGAACCTGGCTGTAGCACCTGATGACTGAGCTCCCCCAGGAAGAGCCGGAGCTGAATGACCCCCTCCTGACTGGCCTCCCCCTCTAGGACGGCCCCTGCAAATCTGACCTCCACCCCTAGGTGGTCGAACTGCTAGTGCGGGACCCATAAGCTGGTGACTCTGTTGAACAACCTTTCACCTAAAGCGGGGGTAATCCCTCTTCATGTGGCCTAAGTCCCCACACTCGTAACATCTCAGATGTGACATATCCTGTTGGCCTGAAGAGTAAGAGTCCCGAATGGCTAGAGTGCGATGAGAATCATCTGTCACAGCACTGAAATAGGAACCGGAGGATCTCTGATGGATGGGGTAACCACTGGATGGACTGTGAATGGCTGGAGGACGGTAGGAGTGATCTGGCATGGCACTGAACTGAGGCCTCACTGAGACACCTCTGGGAGGAAATGAAGGTGCTGAATATGAAGGCCTACTAAACTGACCTCTGCCCCTAGCTGGAGCACCCCTGAAGTCGCCTATGAATCTGGCCCTCTTATCCTACTGACCTTACTGACCTGACTGACCCTGCTCCTTGCTCCTCGTACGGTAACCCTCGATCCGTCGAGCTATCTCGACTACTAGCTAGAATGGGGTAACCATCTCTACCTCTCTAGCCATGGGGGTCCTGATACCTGGATGTAAGCCTGGCACAAACCGTCGCACCCTCTCGGCATTAGTGGGCAATATCATAAGGGCATGGCGGGATAACTCTAAAAACGTTGCCTCATACTCAGTCACGGACATCTGTCCCTGCTCTAACCTCTCAAACTGACCCCGAAACTCCTCCCGCTCAGACGGTGGAAGGTATCTGTCCAAAAATAGCTGTGTAAACTGCTCCCAAGTAACCGGTGGAGAACCTGCTGGCCTACTGAGCACATAAGACTGCCACCATCTGCGAGCTCTGCCCTCTAACTGGAAAGTGGTGAAATCTACCCCTTGTGACTCTAATATCCTCATGTTGTGCAGTCTGTCCCTGCACCTGTCGATGAAATCGTGGGCATCCTCACCTTGCTCGGCCCCGAAGCCTGGAGGACGAAGTCTAATCCATTGGTCTAGTAACTTCTGTTGGTCGCCCTCTGCAAAGGGCCTGGGCTCTGGCTGTGCTACTATAGGCTGAACTCAAATCACGGGCGGTGTACCCGGAATAGGATGTGCTGCTACCGGTCTTGTGGCCTGAGCGGTAGGGGTTTGAACTCCCCCTCCTACCTGAGAAGCAGCAGGATCTGATGGAAGTACCCCTGCCTGAGACATAGTGTCCATAAACCTCAACATGCGGCCCATAACCTCCTGGAAGCCTGGCGCCGTCATAAAGTCTGCTGGAGCAGGAGCAACCAGAGGCAGCTCATCTTGCTCCTCAGTAATAGGATCCTCAGGTGGTGCAACTGGTATGGCTCTGGGACGTCCTCGTCCTCTAACTCGGGCAGGTGCCCTACCCCTGCCTCCACCACGGCCTCGAGTGGCGGGGGTAGCGGCCTCTCCCAGATCAGGTACATGAGAAGCACGCGTCCTCACCATATGGGAGAGAATAGAAGATCAAGTTTGAGTACATCATTGATTGCACGATAGGATATGAACAAAAGGAGTTTCTTAACACCCCATAGCCTCCTGAAGATAAGTACAGACGTCTCCGTACCGACTCTACTGGGTCTGCCTGTAACTCCTGAGACTACGTGAACCTAAAGCTCTGATACCACGTTGTCACGACCCATATCCAAATTCAAGTCGCGATGGCGCCCAACAGCGGGGTTAGGCAAGCCGATATAACTTTCACTAAGTGATACCTTTCTCATTTGATCAAACAAGTCGATAATTACCAGTTTAAAACAACTAACATGATACTAGCCTTGAGTGAAGGAAAAATCATAGTAAATACAAGGTCGAAGTAAGACATATACATAGTTATACAACCCAAAGCCCATAATATATAACGTGTGTGTGCTAGGAACTAGTGTCATGAGTGTCACGGGCAACTACTGAATATACAATGACTACAACATATACAAGGTCTCAGTCTGAATGAAATAGATAGAGAGCATAACTAGAGAAACTCCAGGGTGCTGCTAGGAAGTCTCCAGGAAAGAAGCTCACCGTAAAATATGACCACGCTATCAATAGCTAGCACCGGCCTGAAAATAATATGGACCAGCCTCCGGACCTGTACAGTCAAGTACATAAAAGGAAAGAAAGTGCAGCATGAGTACATATATATAAATATGTACCCAGTGAGTATCCCGTCTAAACTCGAAGAAGTAGTGACGAGAGGTCGACTAGATACTCACTAAGGTCCAGCAACATAATATAGAACGTGATAAGGCTAAAGCAATAGGCATGCGAAACAGTAAACAGCAAGTATATGAACACATAATGTAACACAAGTAAGATCACCAAGTACCAATTCCTTTTTATTCAACAATACCTGACCAATACTGACATATGTGAACCAGACTCAAGTGTACATATACCGACACGGACAAGAAAACCGGCCGGAGTCATAGGTGATACGCTCAATTTACACCTTAAAAGTATGTAAGCGATCGTTGTCAAATATAGTAACCCAA
>ML250257.1:0-19454 GCA_005239495.1 Nicotiana undulata | reverse complement strand
CAAGCAAACTGCCTCACAGCTTCTGGGCAGAAGCAATAAACACTGCATGCTACATTATCAATAGATGCATGACCTGACCTCTGGTAGAGAAAACTCCCTATGAATTACTTAAAGGGAGAAAGACCAACATATCCCACCTTAGGGCTTTTGTATGCAAGTGTTATGTGCATAATAATGGCAAAGATTCTTTAGGAAAATTTGATCCCAGAAGTGATGAGGGAGTGTTCTTGGGATATTCTACACATAGCAAAGCTTATAAAATATACAATAAAAGAACTATGTGTGTAGAAGAAAGTGTACATGTTGTCTTTGATGAAACTAACACTTTATCTGAGAGACAGGAACCAGAAGATGAGGAGCTGGGACTGGTGAGGAGCAATGACTACATTGAAGCACCTATGGCAGATGGAACAGATGATGGACCAGGTTCAACTATCTCACGCAACTCGACAGGGGGAATACTCCATGAAAACCCTGGCCCTGATCCTGTTCCACAACTACGAGACAATATGGAACAGTCCAGAAGTGAACAACAAGTGCTCAAACCACACAAATATCAAAGTTCTCGCCCTCTTGAGAACATCATAACAGACTTGAAATCTGGAATCAAAACTAGATCCTCATTGAAAAATCTGTGTGTGTTTGATGTGTTTCTGTCCTTGTTAGAACCAAAGAACACTGTTGAAGCCCTACAAAATGCTGACTGGGTAAATTCCATGCAAGAAGAGCTAAATCAATTTGAAAGAAGTCAGGTATGGAACTTGGTACCCAGGCCACTTGATAGAGAAGTAATTGGCACCAAGTGGGTTTTCAGAAACAAGCTCGACGAGGATGGAACCGTTACAAGAAACAAGGCAAGACTGGTTGTTCAAGGATACAGTCAAGAAGAGGGAATTGACTATGATGAGACCTTTGCTCCTGTGGCAAGATTGGAGGCAATCAGACTTCTTATAGCATTTGCTGCGCACATGGAATTCACTCTCTATCAGATGGATGTTAAGAGTGCCTTTCTCAATGGCTATTTGAAGGAAGATGTATTTGTAAAACAGCCTCCTGATTTTGAAAACAAAGAGTCACCTGATCATGTGTATAAACTTGACAAAGCTCTCTATGGTCTCAAGAAAGCTCCTAGAGATTGGTACGAAAGATTGTCAAAATTTCTGCTGGAACATGGGTACAAACGAGGCAGAATAGACAGTATTTTGTTCCTAAAGGAAAAGGGAAAGGATCTTCTGATTGTGCAAATATATGTTGATGATATCATATTTGGGGCAACTACTGAAAAGCTTAGCAAATAATTTGCTACATTAATGGGGAGTGAGTTTGAAATGAGTATGATGGGAGAATTAACCTTCTTCTTAGGCTTGCAGATCAAACAAACTCCTCATGGTACTATGATTCATCAACAAAAGTATGTGAAAGAACTCCTCAAGAAGTTCAAATGGAGGACTCAAAGGAGATAGATACCCCAATAGCCACAGCTACAAAATTGGATGTGGATGAACCTGGTTCATCCGTTAATCAGAAGACATACAGAGGAATGATTGGGTCTCTTCTCTATCTTACTGCAAGTAGACCTGATATTGTGTTCAGTGTGGGACTATGTGCTAGGTTTCAAGCCAATCCAAAGGAGTCCCATCTCACTGCAGTAAAAAGAATTTTGAGATATTTGAAGGGCACCATTGATTTGTGCCTTTGGTATCCTAAAGGTAGTAATTTTGACCTTGTAGGATATGCTGATGCTGATTATGCAGGTTTTTTGGTTGACAGAAAAAGTACTTCAGGCATGGCTCACTTTTTGGGCTCCTGCCTTGTCTCTTGGGCAACCAAGAAACAAAATTCAGTAGCCTTGTCTACTGTTGAGGCTGAATATGTGGTTGTAGCCTCTTGTTGTGCTCAGTTGCTCTGGATCAAGCAATAACTCTTGGATTTTGGTATTGATGTGGGATGCATTCCTATTTTCTGTGATAACACTAGTGCAATTAGTATGACGAAGAACCCGGTTCATCACGAAAAAACTAAGCACATATATGTTAGGTACCACTTCCTAAGGGATAACTATGAGAAAGGAATGATCTCGATCGAATTTTGTGCTACTGATCGTCAAATCGCTGATATATTTACCAAAGCACTGAGTAGAGAGCATTATGAGATAAACATGCTTGAATTAGGGATTATTAAGATCACCTAATTGAAAAACAAAAATAAAAAGTTTGAAAAAAAAATTTGGCTAGAAAATTTAATTAGGTACTTAATCAGATTAATCATTTCTCAACATTATGTCTTTTNGTCATACATGAGCAGGATTCTATCTACTTATGGTTCAAAATCAAATACTCTGCACTTACCCAAATTGAACCAGTTTCAAGAAGTCCTATCTCACTTAATTAGCCTAATTTTAGAGGGAAAGTAAATGTCCAATCAATGTCTAATCAATGACAATTTTGTAGCGATTAGAATTCCACTTGAGTTAATACTCTTCCGGTACAATTACCTCAACCACATGTTATAAAAAGGCCATCATTACCCTTTATGCCATAAAGCAAGAGTCGAACCTTGTTCAATTCACCCAACACTAAAATCTCTACTGCCTCTTGCCTTTTTTTTCTCTAAAAAAACCATGTCGTATGCTTCCTCTATGATTCTCAAAATCGAGATTATGATGAAGGAGTCCATGAATATGATTCTCCATCGGTCTTTAGTTCTGAATCTTCTGAGAATTCTATAACCCCTAAGCCTCGTGTGTAAAAGTTCTTGCACGCAAAACTGTGGCTTCTAGTTCAAGAGCCAAATTCTTGGAAGAATTATTGCATGCTGAAGAAGGATCCAAACCAGAATCGTCTGATGAATCATTCAAATCAGCAAATGAAGATGAAGCACTTGGTTCAACCAGTGCTGAGAAAGGTAACTTTGATGCTATCTCTGAAATAAATACTGCTGATCAACGATTCGTGTTAGTGGGGTCTGTGGTGGATGTTGAAGTGCCTAAAAGGCAAAGAAAATCTAGGAAAGAGAAAATTCTTGAGAACGAGGGAGATGCAGGTGTGCGGGGACCCAGGGAGGATGGTACCACGCTTGCAATTTGTGGCCCCATTCTTGAAAATCTTGAAGATGATGTCATGGTGATAGGGGGAACTAATGAAGTTGAGGAAGCTGCTGCTGGGTTGGAGAAGCTAATGAAGGAGATAGATGAACACATTTCTTCTGGGGAAGAAACTTTGGCTAAAAGACTGAAGAAGCTGGGGGACTCATACAACCCCAAAAAGAGAAGGACTCTAAAGTCCAGAAAGTCTAAAGCCTCAGTTCATTCAAAGAAAAGGAAGACTGATGAGTCTGTTAGTGTCCCTGTTACAAGGGTACGAGCTACAAGAAATACTGTACGAGAAGAGGAGGAGAAGTTGGAAAAAACTTTGCAAGAAAGCAAAAGAAAAAGGGGAGAGAAGGGAAAAGCAAAGGTAGGGGAGCCTGTTGAGGCTATTGTTGATGAAGAGGTGTTGGACCTGGTCCAACAAGAAGAGAAGGATGCTCCAGTGAGTTTCAAGACACCCAAGCCCAAAAAGACCAAGACTTCCCCAAAGAAGTCAGCTACTGTGTCTACTCCCACTGCGAGTACCTCTACAAGGACAAGGTCCAAGCAAAAGAAAGTGAAGAAAGTTAAGATTGTGAAGAGGGATGATGATCCGGAATGGAGTGGAGATGAAGAGAAGGAGGTTGGAGAAGTGTCTACTGACAGAGTTTCCATGTTTGGCAAGAGACATATCTTGAAGGGGAAGTTGTTGAAGGATTTGGAGGAGCCTGGTATGAGGTATTTACTGGATTCTCTGGCAGTGCAAGGCTGGAAGAACATGGTCCTTCGCACAGAAGGCAGGCTGGTTAGGAATGAGATTGTGGAGTTCATGGGGAATGCAACAGTGATTGGAGGCAGGGTTACCTCATTGGTCAAGGGAGCTGAAGTCTCCTTTGATGATCAAGAACTGGGAGTCATTATAGACATTCCATCTGAGGGCTATGAAGACTATACAAGGCAGAGATGGCCTTGCTTAGATAGAATGTCCGCAGCTATCAGTATTACCCGATTCTTCTGCAACAATGAGAAGGAGATATAACCCAGGGTTGTGTTCAAAAGTGAGATGAAGCCTGAGCACAAGCTGTTCTTTGAATTTGTGATCAAATTCCTGCTGCCCAAACAAGAACGACGACACATTGCGAACTACATGGACTTAACCCTCATGAAGTGTCTGTACAGAGGCAAGCAGATCAATTGGCCATCTTTTATCATCTAGCTCTTGGACAGAGTGGTGAATGGCACCAAAGCCCATGCAATCCCCTATGGCTTTATTCTGACTGTAGTTCTTGCTCATTTTGGAGTTCCTACAAAGAAGGCTGAGATGGCTACTGCTAAGGATTACTTTGGAAAGGACACTCTGTTGTCTTGTGATTATATTGTCAGTGACCCGGAAGATGAATCTGGTTCTCGGAAGCAACCAGTCAACAGCAAGGTCCGCATCATGGTACAAGAAAGCGACTTAAAGGATATGGATATCCTTCGATTGAAGTCTCGCTTAATTGAGGTGGAAGCTGAGCGTGATGTTCTCAAAGTTGAGTTGGCTAAGGAGAAGGAGAAAAACGAAGGTGTCTTACACCAAATGCTTTCCCTTCTACTAACCAAGAATCTAGCCTCATCTGAACCACCCCAGCCTTAGGAATGTCCAGTGCCACCTCCTCCAATACCATATATGACCCAGTTTAGGATGTTTACCTGGTTTTAGTTTTAGTTTGTATTTCTGTTTTGGTCATGTTTTGGCTGTTCTTGATTTTAATCTATTTTGGTGCTGATCATCACTGTTAATCAATGAAAGCTTGTTGTTTTGAAAATGTCTCAATTTCTAATTTATCTTACATTATGGGTTTCTTGTGTTGATTAATCATGTTTGCACCTGCAGTTGCCTAAACTGGCCATGAGTAAGAATTAAAAAATTGGTAAGTATCATTTTGCAACTTTTCGATGATGCCAAAAGGGGGAAGATTGATTGTGTTTTCAAAAAAATTCAAAAAGTGATATTTATAACCTAATGACCCTGGTTCTTGATGATTAATGCTTAAAAATATAAAAAGTGTTTAAAGCGTATACAGGATAAAAGCACAGAGTTTGTTATCATCAAAAAGGGGGAATTTGTTGGCCCATGTCACTGAATGATTTTTGAAGATTGACAAAAGATGACAAAGTTGAACCAGGTCCATCATAGCATACACATCTGAATGGAACGGTTGGCACAAGAATCATACTTGCATAGGAGACATCAGTGTTTGATGAGTATCAATGAACTAAGAGAATGTCTTCTAATACGAAAAGGTTGCAAACTGATAAAGATGACAGAAGTTGATTTCAGCTAGGGCAGAAATAGAGTAAGGAAGTTGAGTTACAATTAAACTCGTTTACCCAGGAAGAGTTGGATCAGAATTGAATCATGTACTCAACAAACGGACTCTATAAATACTCAATGTATTACTGCTAAAATTTTGGACGCACAAGTACTAAAGTGAATTAAGATCTGAAGAAAAAGTACCAGAGATATTTTGCAAGCAGAATTGTTGTGCGATACAAAGGCTACAGTTCAACTACAAGAAACAGTTTCATCGTTTGTGTATTGAGTCTAGTTGATTGTAGTAGGAGTTTTAACATTGTATCTTTTCAACTTTCATAGAAGCAATTGTAATAGGTACACATTGTTCAAGTTAGAGTTAGCTTGAAATCATTAGAAATTAGCTAGATGCTAGTTGATACAAAGAGGATTAGAGTTAGTCCTAGGATTACAAAAGAGTTTATTTTGTAAGTCTGTTTTGGCTCAGAGTTTTTAGTGAAGAGTTTGAGCAATCCTACTGAGGAGTAGGTCGTGATTTTTTCACCTTTTGAGCCAGGTGTTTTCCACGTAAAAATCTCTGTGTCTTTACTTTACTGCTTTAATTAATCTGCAACAGTAGAAAGTAGTACACAAAGAAGAACCAGGTTCTTCTTATTAGACATCACTTGAAAATTGGGTACTACACAATTAACTTATATTATTGTGTAGTATTGAAGTCTAAAACATCACATATGACCGTAGTCATTGTGTTTGGCCATAGCCTTATGACCGTAGTCTTTGTGTTTGGCCGTAGCCTTTTGACCGTAGTCATTGTGTTTGGCCGTAGCCTTATGACCGTAGTCATTGTGTTTGGTCGTAGCTATTTGACCGTAGTCATTGTGTTTGGCCGTAGCCTTTTAGTCCCCGAGTGAAGTAGCCTCGTCGTCTATATCGAGGGTATGCCTTTTGAGGGGTCTTACAAGTTCAAATATATAGCCTTGGCTCTAATATCGGTATTATGCCTTTTTAAGGTCTTACAAATTGGACATGCCTTACTTGAGGTCTTACAGATTTGGTCATGCCTTACTTGGGGTCTTATAGATTTTTTATTGCCTCGTAGAGGTCTTATGAGATCGAGGTTTCCTTACGAAGGTCTTATAAGCTCGATGTTGCCTCACGGAGGTCTTACATTGTTGATAATGCCTCATGGAGGTCTTACATTATTGGTAATGCCTCATGGAGGTCTTATATTATTTAACATGCCCGGAGGTCTTACTGATTTGGTGTTGCCGCATGGAGGGCTTATATCGATGATATTTCCTCATGGAGGGATTTCCGAGTTCGAGGTTACCCGCTTGGGGTCTTATGGCCTCGAGTTTTTGATAGCTCGATAGGGTCACAGTCGACGACAGTCCCCGAGACATCAAAAGTTTTTGGCTTTGGAGTCGTTCCTTGTGAACTTGATGTTGCCTTATCGAGGGCTTGTGAGATCGAAGTTTCCGGCCCTGAGGTCTTACGACTTCGAGTTTTTGATGTCAATCCTCGAGTGTTCGAGAAATTTCTGGCCTTGGAGCCATTTTTCATGATAATAGCAACTTCTTTGAAGCACAGAGCGTTTTGATGGTAAAATATACTCCTTTGAGTACTTGGTACAAGTATACATGTTCTTGCCGTCGAGGGTTCGATTATTCTATGTGTACACAGTTCATTTAACCGTTTGGCCTGATACACCATTTTCCTATCGAGACCCTATTTGACTCATTACAATTTTTCCGAGGAGGTGATCTCCCGGGGGGATGCCCCCTAGTATTCGAGATTGATTGAAGAAAATCCTTGAATACTTGTTGAGTTCTCCTTAGGTAGCATATAGGTGTTGCCTCGTTAAAAACTTCGTCGGCAAAACCCATTTGGGATAAAATTCGATCTAAGGGGAAAAGAGCGCAACACATGCTTTAAAACCTTAGGTCTTCAAGTTGGAAGGTGCTTTAATTTTTCTAATCAGACACCTGCACATAGGTTAGTGTAAAAATCGAATGAAAAGGGAGAGGGTTATACCTTAGTAGTGATGGCATTTGAGCCTCGATATGCTTCAACTGCTTGCTCCGAGGATGCGGTATGATCCTTTACACATTCATTCAGGTGTAGCCGAGAATGTAGCTTATGATTGCTACTAGACTGTTTGCTTGTTCTTTGGCTCCTTCGATGTAGAAGGTGTCGATGCCGGTGCCACGTCGTGTACCACAAACATCTCTCTTACTGCATGCTGCTCCCTGTATACCATTTTTATTCCATCCTTCGTTGGAAATTTCATCATTTGATGGAGGGTCGATGGTACTTCTCTCATGCAGTGTATCCATGGCCTTCCAAGCAAGGGATTGTACCTCATGTCCCCTTCGATGACATGAAACTTGGTATCTTGGGTTGTACTGGCTACATTGACCGGGAGGATGATCTCCCCTTTTTTGTTTCATTTGCCATGTTGAATCCGTTGAGGAATCGAGAGGGGGGCACAATCTGGCCGAGCAGTCTGAGCTGCTCCACCACGCTCGATCTGATTATGTTGGCTGAGCTACCTAGATCCACAAGCACACGTTTAATTTGAAACGTATTCACAAGAAAAGAAATTACCAATGCGTCGTTATGAGGCTGAGATAGGGTCTCGATGTCCTCTTCGCTGAATGTGAGAGCGTCCTCGGGTATGTAACCCCGAGTTCGCTTTTCCCTAGTGATGGATATTTTTGTTCGTTTGACGATGGGTTCCTGCGGGACGTCGATTCCTCCAATGATCATGTGGATGACATGTTGTGGCTCTTCTATTTCATTTTTCCTGTTCACCTCTCTTTCCCGAAATTGATTTTTAGCTCGGTCGCTGAGGAACTCTCAGAGGTGCCCTTTGTTGATTAGTCGGGCTACTTCCTCTCGGGGCTGTCTGCAATCTTTGGTCCTATGACCGTGTGTGACGTGAAATTCGCACACCAGGTTATTGTTCCTTTGCGATGGATCTGATAGTATGGGTTTTGGCCACCTGGTGTCTTTGATTTTACCTATGGCCGATACGATGTACGAAACATCAATGTTAAAGTTGTACTAAGATAATCTGGGTGCCTCCACCGATCATGTGTTTTGTCGAAACCGTCTCTGCTCACAAGTTCCCGAGGATTCTGACCTCGATCTGCCCGTCGGTCATTTCGAGTATGTTACACCTTAGCGCGTTCCTTCGATCTTCAGTGTATGGTTGGTACCTCTCCTTGTTTGGCCTTAGTTCCTTTGCTAGGATCCTGCTAGGATATATTGAGCCCAAGGGGACTCCCAGCTGGTCGTCCTCGACCCTGATCTTGGATTGATATCGGTTGTGGACATCTGCCCAAGTGACAGCGAGATATTCAACCAAGTTTTGCTTTAGTTGCTTTGAAGCTATTGAACTTCGTTCATTCAAGCCTTGGGTGAAGGCCTGCACTGCCCAATCGTCAGAGACCGGTGGTAATTCCATTCGCTCCATTTGAAAGCGAGATACAAATTCCCTTAGCATCTCGTTTTCTCTCTGCTTGATTTTGAAGACGTCGGACTTCCTGGTGGCAACCTTGATGGCAGCGACATGTGCCTTTATAAAAGAGTCTGCCAGCATGGCAAACGAATCTATTGAATTCAGGGATAGGTTGTGATACCACATCATGGCCCTCTTTGATAGTGTCTCTCCAAAAAATTTCAATAGGACGGATTCAATCTCGTCCTCCTTCAAGTCGTTTCCTTTTACGGTACAAGTGTAAGCAGTGATATGCTCGTTGGTGTCCGAGGTCCCGTTATACTTCGGGAGATCGGGCATTCTGAACTTCTTCGGGATGGGCTTCGGAGCTGCACTTGATGAGAATGGCCTTTGCACGAACTTTTTCGAATCTACTCCTTTCCGAAATTGGGGGTGCGCCCGAGATCTTATCGACTCTTGAGTTGTAGGTCTCCACCTTTTTGTCGTTAGCTTCTATCTTCTTTTCACCTGATTCAATCCTCTTCGTGAGGTCCTCGAGCATCTTCATAATAGCGGGGTCGGTTTCTGATCCGTTGTTTCTTGACCTCTCCGATACCTGTTCGACTTGAGGAGCCGTTTCCGGTGTCGTTGTGCTTGGAGTTTTTCGGTGGCTTTGCAGTTAAGCAATCTCTAACTGTTGTGCCTGCAACATTTCAAAAATGACATGAAGGCTAACCTCCCTTTCCTCTCGAGCTGGAGTTTTCTGGGCTTCTTATTGGTTTTCTCGGCGTGTACCCCCGTTAGTGTGGGAGTTTATATCGACGTGTTAGGCGTTGCGTGAGCCCACATCTATGGGAATTGGCTCTGGTGCGTCCTAAGGGTTTCGTAGTGGTACACTGACGCCTGAAATAACTACATCATTCTCTCCATGGTCCTCAGAGCCGTTGTTTTCATGTGCATTTACTGAGTTAGACATTTTTGACCTGAAATCAAAGATTCTTGGACAAGAAAAAGTGTGAAGAATAACTTGCGCTTTTCAGTAAACCAGCACTAAAACAATCACTATTATTTTTAGCCCCACGGTGGGCGCCAAACTATTTACCTTGAAAAAGGTAATTACAATTAAATTTGATTTTGTGGTTCTAAAAACACGTGAATTATTTTAATACTAGTTGTTAAGCAGTAGATGCTAAGTGTGAGTTAGGGAAATGAGATAAGAGCTTAAGGATAGTAGGTTGCGCTAACCGAACAGCCGTGGATCGGAGTCTCGAGCTGGTCTAGGCAGAGCCTCGAGGTCAAGCCAGTGAACTCGATTGGGGATGGTCGATGAAGGTTTAACAGTGTTGAGGGCCTCGAAGAGGGTTCTTTATGATCAATGATGAGTAATAAATGAAGAACAATCAATGAAATACAATAAATGTAAGCAATAAATCAATAGAGAGACAATATAGTATGTTTGAGTTAGAGAGCAGAGAATGTTCTTGTTCTTTGTATTTAATATCATGTGTACAAGAAATGAAAAGGATACCCTTTATATAAGAGGGGGGAATCCCAACATAGTACATAAACATTTATTACAAAGATATGCAGGTGGTACAACTATTTAATGTCACGGTACGGACTTGTACTATTCTTGCAGACCTGGTCAACTCTAACCACGTGCCCTTTGGGAGTTTCCCGCTTGTCCATGATAGCCACCGATTTGCGCTGTCCCGAGGTCGAGCATAGGGAACCCTCAGGGTCGAACCTCGAGTTGTGCCTCGAGCCTTTTGAAGGCGAGCTATATAAGACCATAATGACCATAAAATCGGACTTTCCGATTTTTAGCCGTATACAACTTCCTTCTCCCTAACCTTCCCGTATGTCTGTGCTTCAACCCACTTAGAAAAATAGTCAGTCATAAATAAGATAAATTGAGGCTTACCCCTCAAAATCGGATAATAATTGAATTTATACGCGTTTTTAAGGATACGTGATATAACTTGATACAAATTAAGAAAACAAATTAATACTGAAATTGATGATAAGATAATAAATGCAAACTACAAAAATTGAACAACCTTGGCCTTCGAGTTCGGTCACCTTCGAACCAAGAAATGCCTCAATTGATGATAAGGGCTAGAAATAACAATATGTTGCTTTTTGCTGCATATTACAACGTGTATTACAAATTATCACACCCCCTTTATATAGTAGGGGTGTCATACTCTTGATACAATTCTATACAAGGTAAAAAATCCCACGATCGGCTAATTAATCGGCCTCTCCTTGATATGTGCCGAGATTTCCGCTGTGATCTCCAACCGATAGCAGATATTTCGGCCTTCTATTATTCGGCTCGACAAATTTCCCTCGATCTTGTTTGGTCTCAATTTTGTTCGGTCCAAGGTCACGAGGCCAACGATTTGACTTCGCCCTTTTGTTTGATATAACCCGAGATCGAGCTTTAACGTGTTATGCTTCAGTCTCGATTGGTCACACAATAGGCGAACCCGATTTCGACCGTATACATGTATAACTATATATGTTATATTGGTTTAAATCTTTAATATGTATGCTTACTTTATATTTTATATTTTAATTAAACAAAATAAAAAATAATAAAAGTTTCTTACAATAAATATTAAAATTTATTTTTCTCTTTAAATAATTATAAGACATTGATACTATTCTTTTTGGTAATTTGACACTCAAAAGTAGGGGTGTTCATAAAAACCCGAAAAACCGAACCAAACCGACCAAAAAATCGATACTTTTTAGGTTTGGTTTGGTTTGGTTTGGTTTTGAATTTTAAAAACCGATCACATTTGGTTTGGTTTTGGTTTGAATAAAAAAAAATAACCGAAAAAACCTGAACCAAACCGACTACTAAAGTAGCTATTTAAATTTATTATTACACCTATATATAGGTAAATTTTATAGTACATATTAGTCATTTATATTTTTAGTCTAGTTATTTGCTATTATAATAATCTAATTCTTTGCCTTTACATTCTAATATTATTGGTAGTTTTCTTTTGCTAAATACAAGAATTTATTTTGTGTTAAAAATAATCAATTTTTAATTGAGTACTTTAATTATTCATCATTATTTGATTCAATTGTCATCAATATATCTAGGTAAATGATAGATTTCTTGAAAAACAATTGATTTGATAGTGTTACATTGAAAATATAGCCGCCGGAATATGCGTTTGGCAGTGTATGTCTCATATTTAAGAAAAAAATCGAATTAATAAAAAATCGACTTAATTGGTTTGGTTTTGTTCCAATATTTAAAAAACCGACTTACTTGATTTGGTTTCTTTTTTTAGGAAAATTGGACTCAAACCGAACCATGAACACTCATACTCAAAAGTACTTTTTAGAAAAATCGACCAAATACAATTTGTTTATCAAATGTTACAAAAACTACTTTTTAAATGCAGTGACCAAATACAAACTATTTTTTTTTCAAAAATATTTTTGAATAAAACACTTCTGAAAAAAAGTATTTTTCAAAATAAGCAGCCAACAACGGGGTTATAAATGAGAAATGTTAGTAAATAGATACGAACACACATATAATGTTTTTTTTATTTTAAAAAAGAGACATCACAATGTTTTTCTCGACTTATTAGTGCACGTATACTATATTACGTATTTGTGAAAACATTTTTCCTTTTATTTTTGCTGCAATTTTCACATAGGAGGGAGAGATAGCGCAATAGCTTCGCAGTTCGCATGAATGGAGACAAATATCGGAAACATTAGATGTTCCAGAGATTGAAACCCTAGTTGCTTTATTGAGGTTCAACTTTTTGAAATTTTGAATTTCGAATAACTTTTTCTGCTTGATTTTAATTGTCGGCCGTAAAAACTTTCGATTCAATTGGCGATATTATAGCAGTTGGATTTTCGATCTGACGATCGAAGCGGCGAAAAATTGCTAGATCGGCGATTGTAGAAGGAAATTTGTGTTTAACGAAAAAAAATGCCGTCGCACGCGGATGTAGATAGGCAGATCGAGCAATTGATGGAGTGCAAGCCGTTATCAGAGGCGGAGGTGAAGACGTTGTGCGATCAAGCGAGGGCGATACTCGTGGAGGAATGGAATGTGCAACCGGTGAAATGTCCAGTGACGGTGTGCGGTGATATTCACGGACAGTTCTATGATCTCATTGAGCTTTTTCGAATCGGCGGCAACGCTCCTGATACTAATTACCTCTTCATGGGCGATTATGTTGGTGAGTTTTGGTAATCAGGTTATATATTTGTGGATTCTAAGGATTGTTTTTAAAAAAATGTAAAATCTAGGTTGGATTTGGTAGATTCATTCTGTTAAATTAGAAATTTGCCCATGATATCTTGGTTTTTGTGTTAATTGTCTCTGCGTGTAATGAATTTTTTTTTGACATAAATAGGACGTAGAAATAAAGTGCTACCAGCAGTCTTGAGTTTGAGCTCTGGGTATGGAAATATAGTAGTGAGTGCTTCCTCCTTTAATGGGCCTTAAGTGGCACGAAACCGGATACCAGATACCGGATGGGAAACCAAAAACAAAATAAGTAAGAATGCTACTGCTAATGTGAGCAGCACTTGAAGGATGATAGAGTTTGTGCTGTTTTGTGTACTAAGTAGAATGTGAAGTGTAACTTTTAGCTCCAATCGTTGTGTGTGCGTGTGGTTCTGCCGAATGTAAGGGTGCCGTGAAGTAACAACTTTATGGTGGTTGTTTTGTAGTTTGCCATTTCGAGATTTTATTTCTCAATCATTCTTGATAAGGATGATATATGATTTGCCGTTCATTTATTGGCAGTGTTACTATGATGTATCGAACAAATGGCAAGCTTTATCATCATTGTTTATACTCGAGAACGATGAAGTGTTGTTGTGATGTAGTGTGCTTGGTGGTTGGAATATGACAAAGTAACTTCATGGCACTGATATAATATTTTGGAGCCAAACGTGGAAGAACTTCATTTGGTAATTTTCTTGGTGCCAAAGATGACAAATTGGTAAAAAAACGTACATGTGGAAACATCCTCCTAAGAGTTGCAGGATGCTGATTAAGGAACAAATAATTTGGCCATCCAATCAGACGAGTGACCAATTCTTTTTAATAGAGAAATTTTTGAGGGCCAGTGGCGCGCGGTTCAAAACTCGGTGGACAATGGGCCTGTTCCTCTGCCCTTCTCCACTTAAATACCACGTTTTTATCTGCAACGAGGTTTACATCTGTGACATGCGCACATCATTGTTGTGCTCTTATCACTAGACCAAGCCTTTGGGGCGGACAAGTGACCAAAATTGGTTTGGAGTTATGGTTTCACTTTATCTTACAAATACGATGACTTGAAAACTGTCAGACATACTGATTCTTGTCCTCTCACAAGCTTATCTTAGTATGAGAGGGAAGCATCTGGAAAACCAATGCTTGGTGCTGGATTTTGTGCCTGAGTCATACATTGCGGACAAAGATGCTACAAGTAATTACATGTCATGGATTTTTTTTGGCATTCTAAATATGTTCTTTTGTTAGAAGAAGTTCTCCCCATACAGAAAGCTGCTTCTTCCTACGCATATCAAAAGTTTGGTGCACCGATGTCAAGTGGGCACTTGAGCAGTGTAGATTTTTCCCTACTTATCATTGTTTGTTTTCTGTATATAGCTCTACCAAAAAGGAAGTGTTCTGTCAACGGGTTCTATAAAGTTAGTAACTGTCTTCCATTTTAAATGACTCACATGTTTTCCTTATGACATGATGGTAGATAAAGGCTTTTGAGGGTTTCTTTTGTCTTTCTAATATTCTTTTCATCTAAGGTAGATTTCATTATGTAGGTCTCACTCCATAAACTGCAATGACAGATTACATTTATTACCTTTTTACTGTTTCTTTGATGGATTCCTTTTCTTATCATTCAGTTTACTTCTCTGTATGTTAAGTGTTAACTAGTATTATCAGTTTCCTTGTTGGTTGAGTACATTAGCATTCATTGCTTGTCATTAATAATTGCCTAACAAATGCAGACCGTGGATACTATTCCGTTGAGACTGTCACGCTATTGGTTGCTCTGAAGGTCCGTTACAGAGATAGAATCACAATTCTTAGGGGAAACCACGAAAGCCGTCAGATCACTCAAGTGTGAGTCCTTAATATTATTCATCATTAAAGTGCATTAATGAGGTTTTTTGAAGATGATATGTCTGTCTCAACAGGTGATATTCAAGGATTATTCTTTGTCATTTCTTAAATGATCTGGTTTATGTATGGCAGTGGGAATTTTATGTTTATCTGATGCTTTTATAAAATTAAAAAAACTTTCTGCATTGCTCTTATATTTCTTAATCTAGCTAAACTGCTATTTCTCCGATTAAAAGAATTTAGAAGAACTTAATATGCAATGCTGCCTAGGTATGTAGAAGAATTTCATCTCTTTATATTTGGTAATTGTTTCATTTATGCTACTTGGTGCATGATACTTTTATGTGTTTCTTACAGATGTTCGTGCATGCCACTTTTTCTTACATGCCACTTTTTCTTTCAAAATTGTCCAGTTTGGTGGATTATGTTATTCGACTCTCTGCTAGTGGTTAGTTTAATCTCCTCTTTGCTTCTCTCTCCTTGGGTCCGCGTGAGCCAGTGAGGGTAGCGACCTGAAATTTTCGCTTCTATGGCTCAAATGTCCTTTCTTGATTTATGTCTTCTCCTATTGCACAAAAGCAATGCGTGTGCATATGAATGTGATGCTTCTGTTCGGCATACTCAATGCAACTCTTCTTTCCATTTCTTCACCCTCTTTCCATGGAGGTCAGGTATTAGAACTTTATACCTATTGAAAACACCCGAGGAAAGTTTGATGATTTTTACCTGCTAATGATAATATATAAAATTTAATTATATTGATCTGATTTATATACGTATATAAATAGTACTCTTAAAATTCAGTTGAGTAAGTATATAATTTCAATATTTATAACCCAAGATCCAATTGAAAGCTATAAGATCTCATCAAATAAGCAGTGCATAAGGAAAGAAAAAGAGTTGTATGTAGACAAATAAGTTTGATCTCCAATTTTTAATTGCTCCTCTTTTAGTTATTTTTTTGTAGGATTATCTAGGTAGATATATTATTATTGGATAAAGATAAATAGGATATTAGAATCCTATCTTTCAAATATACATTTTCTTTCAAAAATAAAAAATAATATTCCTAACAATTTATTGCAACAACAACCCAATATAATCCCACAAGTGGGGTCTGGGGAGGGTAGTGTGTACACAGACCTTACCCCTACCCTAGGGTAGAGAGGCTGTTTCCAATAGACCCTTGGCATCCTTCCCTCCAAGAACTCCCCACCTTGCTCTTGGGGTGACTCGAACTCACAACCTCTTGGTTGGGAGTGGAGGGTGCTTACCATCAGAGCAACCCACCTTGTCTTTTACCAACAATTTATTAATTAATAAGATTTTTAAATTTGAATGTGTGTTAAATAAATATTTTAAAATATGTAAGTCATGTGCAAATAATAAAGTGAACAAATGATGTAATAATGTACTAAATAAAATTTGATTTTCGCCATAAAATGAGTATATGCATAACTCATCCCATTAATTTGATGACTCCATCCGAGTCAAAATACTTTCTAAGTTCAAGCAAAGATAATTTTCTGTCGCATTATTCTTTTATGTACAAGGATAGGGTCTATCCGAAATAGACTCCCGACCTTCACAAGATATAAGATAGGGGTAAGGTCTGCTTACGCATTATCCTCCCTAGACCCACTTGTGGGATTACACTGGGTTTGTTGTTAGTTGTTGAAGTTGTGCATTAATGAGAAATCTGGGACTCTGAAGATGAGGATGTTCTAGCAGTTGTTTCCTTCTCATCTTGAAGTTGTAATGAGGATAAATCATTTACATGGTCTTTGTGAAGATTTTGGTTGAGAACACTCTAACCTTCATGATACCACCCACACCTGCTCTCAAAAAGTCATGAAACTCTTTGCATGGACAAACTTAGTAATCATATTCAAGAGGAGGATTTCGTAACTGAGTAGTTGGACAATGATGTCATATTAGAAGCTTGAATGTTAAGTTGCTAGATCGTTAGAAAGTGTCTTTTCTTGCCCCCCGGGCCTAGCTCAAGTGGTAAAGGGTGGTGGATTTGTGTCTTAGGTCACAGGTTCAAGCCCCCACACCATGCAAAGCAAAAGCCTGGTATTTAAGTGGAGAAGGGTAGAGGGGCGGGCCCATTATCCACTGAGTTTCGAAGGCTGCGGTTGGTCCGAAGGATCGGCCCCAGACGGATTTCTCGGTCTTCAAAAAAAAAGGAGTCTCTTCTTGCGCATGTCTTGAGTTATGTTTTAACCAATGATTAGCGTTGATAACTTGAGTCACATTTGGAGATTACATAGCTTGTGCTTTAGAGAGCTCTGCAGTGCACTAGGTTCACTTCAACAACTTTGCTCTCGAACCATTAGATAATATTTAAGTATGTTTACTTATCAGTGAAGTGATCTGTATGTAGTTTTTCTTTTTTTAAATTAAGTATATCCATTGGTAGTCTTACAGGGAGGGATCATCTATGCTATTCCTGATCAGCTGCCATACTTGTTTTTCACCACACAAAATATGACTGCAGGTTTAGAGTCATTTTGCAATAATTGACAGATCTCCTTTACTTCTAGGTATGGTTTTTATGATGAATGCTTGAGGAAGTATGGAAATGCTAATGTTTGGAAGCATTTCACTGATCTTTTTGATTATCTACCATTGACGGCACTCATAGAGAGTCAGGTTTGAGCTCTAACAGTGCTGGCAATTTACTTGAATAGAACTGTTGGCAAGTTTTATATGCCTAATTTTGAGAAATTTGTAGATATTCTGTTTGCATGGAGGACTCTCACCATCCCTTGATACCCTCGATAACATCCGAGCACTGGATCGTATACAAGAGGTATAATAATAGTTGTTTTCTTCAAGCTTTTACATGTTCATGATATGTCAAACTAGTCTGCTTTATATTTTGTCACTGCCTGCTCTTCCTCCTCTCTCTATTTGACACCATTTATCAACTTAATCACCTATTTACCTCACAAAATTGATCATTATGGCTCAACAGTTTGTCTTATGTGGGTTACATCCATTTTTTCAGCAAGATTATAAATTCAGAACCAAACCTATCAAGAATTGAGCAGGAAGAGAATTATGTGTTTCTCTTTTCATAAGTTGAAAGAGTTCCATTTTCTTTTCTGATGTGTTGTTGGATAGGTTTGACAATGTTTCATGTATGTAACATAGAGGCTTGTAGTATATCCCATTCACCAGTTAATGCAATCTACTTTTGCAGATCTTGTATCTAGGGAAGGCAAAATACTAGAATCACTTTACTATCTCTCAGTTGCTCCTTTCCTATTTGCACTAGTGGCTGCGATTGTTTCAGACGTTTCATGATTATTATTATCATCTTAATGCCAATATTATTGATCCTATCATTTATACCTCTTTTTTATGGTCGTTAGGTGCCACATGAAGGGCCAATGTGTGATCTCCTGTGGTCTGATCCAGATGATCGCTGTGGGTGGGGAATATCACCCCGAGGGGCTGGCTACACATTTGGACAGGATATAGCTTCTCAGTTCAACCACACCAATGGTCTCACACTGATATCTAGAGCCCATCAGCTTGTCATGGAAGGTTTTAATTGGTGTCAGGTCTGTGGATACAATCCGAACAGTTTCTTCCCCGCCTCTGAGGGAATAATCTCCCGCTTTTGTTCTTTTGAGTGAACTCGTCTTTAAGGTATTAAATTGTACTATTAACATGAACTGGTTGCTTTTTGGCAGGATAAGAATGTTGTAACGGTATTTAGCGCTCCAAACTATTGTTACCGGTGTGGTAATATGGCTGCAATTCTAGAAATAGGTGAAAATATGGAGCAAAATTTCCTTCAGTTTGACCCAGCTCCACGGCAAATTGAGCCTGACACTACAAGGAAGACTCCAGACTACTTCTTGTGATCCGAATACTTGAGCTGATTGTAACCCATCTATATTGTATCCCTGTAGATGTGTCGTAGAGGGAGTTGTTATTTCAGGATTATTACCATCGCCATTCTTTTGTTTGGAATTTACTATGCTGCTGGCTTTGAACATGTGCGCCAGAGATCCACCACAGTTTTGACAAAGGGCATTAGTGTCTTGTTGTGTATATTTTGTCGAAAAAGAAGCAGCAATAACATGGCACATTGTATTTGAAGTTTATTGTAGAAAGCAGGTTCTCTTTTCTATCCCAAGTCCCTTGCCAATGGCTCCTGGCACTCGAACTGGTAGATGGTTATATCAAATTAATTGTTCTGCTATTACTAAGTTTTTTCTTTCATTTTAGTTACTCGAGAAAGTCGTTACTTCCCAATTGATTCCTATCTCTCTTATGATAACCCACATGGTAAGCTCAAGAGTTCTAAATATTGTAAGACTAATAACTGTTAGAATGACACACTAACAGCAAGTAATTATGACAGGACAAAATCTTTTAATTTGAGACATTGTTCCCAAAAACACCTCCTTAGACTTCACTGGCTCTTTATCTAATAGTGAACAACAATTGAACTTGTGAATGCATCTTGTACATAGTCGGAACGGTGAAATTTTTTAAAGGCCTTGGT